>JAIZFV010000572.1:0-75178 GCA_021234005.1 Nephelium lappaceum
CACTTATGAAGGCAAAAGGAGCTTGCTGAAACAATGATAATAGACATATACTTCATCTTGCGTCAACTCTAAGAGGGAGTCTTAGATTGGATAAGACAAGTAGATTATACCTGTATGTTCATTAATAGTTAATCTCTCTGGGTAAGGCCTTGTGGATGTAGAGTAATACCGAACCACGTTAAAAATGTTCTTATGTTGATTTATTATTATTGTTTATTATTTCTGTATTAAAGTTTATATATTATGACATATAACTCAAGTTACAACATAACTTATTAAGTCATAACATTGAATAAATCCAACATAGGCAAAAATTAGTTAGTCTACAGCAAACAGACATTTTCACTTTTAAAATGAGGATTCCCTAACTTTAAAAAGTTAGGAAAAACCAATCAAATTTATTCATTACATTATCTCTCCTAAAACAAATGTTCTTTCCGATTTAATTAACTTTTAAAGTTAAAGAGTCCTCATTTTAAAAGCACCATATATATATATATATAGTCCTTTTAAAATAAGAATTCTCTTACTTTAAAAAGTAAGGACCAACCATTCAAATTCATCCATTACATTTAAATTAAATAAGAGAGAGAATTTGTTTTAGGAGATAACATGCAATAGATGAATTTTATTGGTTGGTCCTTATTTTTTAAAATAAGGGTGTCCTCATTTTAAAACGACAATATAAAAAAATATATATATATATTTAGTGGCGGATCCAAAAATCCATGTGAGGGGGGCACTTTTATATATAAAATTTTCTTTGTAATGTTCCTTCAATTACTAGAAAAACATTATATGAAATAAAAATAGTTAAAACACATAACCAGTAGAGGATATATAGTTTTACCCTTTATAAGATTGTAAACAAAATTTTTTTAAAATAACATTCTTAATACAAGTATAAATATAAAAGCACACTAATTGTGAGTTGATTGTGCACTAGCTCCATTTTTCTAAGTGAGAGAAGTTCAAATTTCATATTACTAAAAAAAATAAATAAAAACTTAATTTAGAAATATGTCTTCTTTATGATGACAGTTGCTATTCGGATTACAAATAAATATATATATAATCAAACTACATATATTTATTATTAGAGTTACTAATCAAGCTATATTTATAGTCTTTTATCTAATAAATGTATGTGATTTATAACAAAATAAACTAAAATAAAAATAAAAGATAAAAATAATTATAATTCATATGAATATTTTTATTTATGAATTTTATCATATAAAATAGTTTATGTAAAAGAAAAATAATTCACACCAATAATTGTGAGTAAACCAAGACCTATTAAGATTAAATAACACCATATGTTTTATTATTTAGATCGTGTAAACATGATATAGTTTGTAATTAAAAAAATAATAATTTGAAATGAGTATAATAATTTTTAAAGTCAAAATGTTTTAATTTTGAAGATCAATTTGTAATAATGGAATAAAAAAAGAGAGGAAAACAAAAATACAAAGGGCAAAACAATAATTATAAGTGAATAAAAGAATAACAAATTGAAAAAATAAATAAAAAACACATGAGTCAAAAGGGGATTCAACCATGGTTGCCCATGGAAAGGAAGGCACACAACCATCAGATCCATTTTGGTTTTGTGTTTGATTTTGGCATTTTATTTATATGATATACTAAATGACTAAAAAGGAGAAAAAGCAAAAACTTTTAGGTGGGGCAAGGAATCAAACCTTAGCCACTTGGTGATAGTGAGAGAAAAAGGCATGTGCAACCATCAACGCCACTTAATGAAAATAATGCAATGTGGCATTGGTTTTATATATTTAAACACCTAATGATTAATATAGTAAACTTAATTAATTTTTAAAAAATTTCAGGGAGGGCACGTGTTCCCTCTGGCCCAATGGTGGGTTCACCCCTGTATATATATATATATATATTCATGTAATGAACAGTATGCGTTCATGGTTCGATCCTCACTTATGTACTCTTTCTTTCTTTCTTTTTTATAGGTAATGAACAGTGTGTGTGGGTTTTATGTGCTCTTTTACACTTGTGCTATTTCTCATTTATATATATTTTCATGTGATGAACAGTGTGCGTTTATGGTTCGATCCTCACTTATGTGCTCTTTCGCATTTTTTTAAAGGTAATGAACACCTCACTTATGTGCACTTTCTCATATTTTTTTAAAGGTAATGAACACCTCACTTATGTGCTCTTTCTCATATTTTTTCAAAGGTAATGAACAGTATGTATTGGTTTGTTGGTGTTCGAATTTGGGTTGGAAAAACAAATAACATAGATACTTACCAATCGATCAAATTTTCACACTTGAAGTGTTTTGACTTTGAAAACTTTTATAATCTACCATGAACTATGAACATTTTTTTCTTTTTTATATTTATGAAGAATTATCATTAGTTATCATAAACTTTTTTTTTTTTTTTTCAAATCGCAAACTATATCATATTTGCATAAACTATTGACTAATTTTCTTTCAATTTTTCAATCTTTCAGGTTTTTTTTACATCTCGTTCTATTACTTTAGTGATAATGTATAAACTCATCAGTGTTTTAATGCTTTTTTATGGGTTTTACTCGTAAAAGTAATAGAGGTTATTATGACCAAATTTTAAAAATAAAAATATGTTTAATTACGTGTGAATTGCATCTCTATTTATAGTTTAAATAGTTAGTACACTTTCCTTTCATATTCGTGATAAGAGTTTGAGTTTCATAGTGTATATTTAACATTATACATATAGAGTTTTCTTTCTCTTTATATAATAAATTTCATAAATAAAAAAACTTATGAACTATAATTGTTTTTATCTTAATTATTTTTTATTTTATTTTACTTTATTATAAAGTGCTCCTCTAATACAAACCACTGGGTCCTCCACTATATATATATATATATATATATAGAGCCAAAAGCATATTTGCATTACCAAACAGAGAAGTCAAGAAAAATATTAGACAAATAAAAAAAAGAAAATTACCATTTACTAAGTTTGTCTTAATTAAATTGATTAGGGGTTTGAAAACTTGGTAGTCAACTTTGGCTTGACATTTGATGTTAACTAGCGACTAGATAAGCTTGGTTTGCATTACAAAGTACATTTGCATATTTGCATTACAAAATAGAGAAGTCAAGAAAAACTAAAGTAATAGAAAAATAAAACTACTAACCTTGTGTGAGTCAAAATGATTCTAGCCTTTAAAACTTGGTAGTTTTAGCTTTGGCTTGAATTTTCTAGCGTGTGTGAATTTCTAGGTTTCTAAAGAAAGTGTTTCATAGCAAATGATGTAGTTTTAGAGTAAGTAAACGATCGAAAATTAATGAAGAATGAATCATGGCCATACAATTTATTAAGTGCCACATGTCTTAAAAGCTTAGAAAAAGTTTAGCTTAGGAGTGATCTTTGTCCATTAAAATAATTATCTTACAATGAATGAGGTTAATACTAGATCTTCTTTTCTATGTTAATATATACCTTCATGTAATACTCTACTTCTTGCCTTGTGCGGCTTATTTATTTTTCACTAGTTTGTAGGTGCTTATCTATTATATCATTTATGTTGCTTAGGTTGAAGAAATTACATTTTTTCTCATGGGGAATTTTCCCTTGTAGTCTATGGCAATAAACATTAAAATAGTTATTAAGTTTGGAGTTGGTACTTTTTATATATCAATTGCATCAATGAAGAGAAGAAAAGCATGGGAGAAGATTAAGGCATGCCAGCTAGATTGGAACCGCAAATCATCTCTTCCCATGCCTATAACCCTTCAAGATGATAACTTTTATCAAAAGAAAAACAAACAAAACAGAAAATGGGGATATAAACCAAAACCCCAAGGTCAAACGAAATGGTTGAAAGGTAAGGGAGATATATCCCTATAAACAAAAGAATTACGAGACTCTAGACAAATAAACCCACCAAACATCTTGAAAAAGAGAAAAGTTGATAGACCCTAAATAATTTGCAGTTTGATTACCTTGGCAATCAATACGATAACATAAGTTTGATAAGCGAAAAGTAGTGCAAACATCTATGCCCAGAGGAGAGAAACCTTCAAGGAACATTCAAAGAGCAAGTTGAAAGAAGAGAGTAACCCATGTAACAAGAGTTGTACTTTATCCAAAGTGATTTTCAATCATAAAGAAATTCCAATTGATTGTTAGATTTAATAACCATAGACAACTTTACTTCAACAACATGCATGGTACACAAAAGATAGAAGTTCATCATGCCCAAGAAGAGAAGTGCTTACCCACTGGAAGACAAGAAGAGCTAGCATCTCCCTTTCCGAAGGCAAAAAAGCAGCATCCAGGCCAGTGGACTCAACACTTTGCTTTAGAAGTTGAGAGAATTTCCACGAATGTACTTGTAGACAATTTGGAGATTGATCAGAAGCATCAAGCAGTGCCACACCAGTAGAAGAGTTAAGCTACTAAGCTAAGCTGCTGTTGGGTTAGCAATTAACAACTTCTCTCTAACTTTTATGAGTCTGCTTAAAATATTTTTCATGTTGGCTCTATTTTGTGGTAAATCTGCGGTACAATCTATGGCCAAACTTAAGATAGATAAGACACATTGTTCTTTAACGGACCAATCTTTGTCATCTCTTCTTAGCAAATTGTTGTCTACAACTTCCATAAGTGAACCATATAACGACTCACTAACCCAACTTCTCAAGCTCCTTTCCCCAACAAACATATCTTCAGTTGGCTTCTTCTTTGTAAATGTTTCCATTAACATTATACCGAAGCTGTAAACATCACATTCTCTAGATACTATTCCCTCTCTTCCATATTCTGTTAATACAATTTGTTTCGTTAAGTTTAATCAATAAAACTAAAAACTTACATAAAAATTAAACAATAAAAATAGGGAATTTAGAATAACCTGGTGCCATGTAACCGATCGTGGCAAGAGTGTGTGTGTGTGTCATTGACTCTTCATCAGATAAGAGTTTCACAATTCCAAAATCACTCAAATGTGCTACCATGTTTTCATCTAGTAGGACATTGCTAGGCTTTAAGTCGCAGTGGACCATAGAAGTTGAATTTCCAAAATGAAGGTAGTCCAAAGTGGATGCAACATCTATCATTATTTTCAATCTTTGTAAAGTATCTAAAGAGTAGTTTTCGGAATACAAACACTTCTCTAAGCTCCCATGTGGCATGTAGTGTAGCACCAATGCTTTAAAATCCTCGTTTGAACAACTGCTAATGACTGTTACAAGATTCCTATGTCGAGTGCCACGCAATACTTCGCATTCAACATCAAAACTCCTATTTACTCCTTCAAGTTGTAAATGAAACACCTTTATTGCAACTTCAGTTCCATCTAAAAGTGTTCCTTTGTAGACTGAACCAAAGCCCCCAGTGCCAAGTAGGTTGCTTTCACTAAATCCACCCGTTGCTTGAAGAAGTTCTTGGTAAGAAATTCTTCTCCATGTTGCTGCTAGTGACATGCCAATATCATCATTATTAGGCAGTTTTGTGTTACTTTCTTGACGCTTTATGAATATAAGTATGAGAATCAAGACAAGTATTGTTAATGCAGCAATTGCAGGCAAAACAATTCATAGGATGAAAGTAGTCCTTGATTTCTGATGAGTATTAATCCTGCATAGTGGGATTTGCAATTGAGGTGAACCACACAATGCTTGATTCCCCCTAAATGACTCAACTGTGAAGTTTGCAAACCGTCCTCCTCTAGGAACTTCTCCTTCTAGTCGATTAAAAGACAAATTCAAATATTTGAGGTATAAGAGTTTCTCCAAGGATTTAGGAATAGCCCCGGAGAGATTATTCCTCGACAAATCTAAAGATTCCAAGCTAGTCATGTAACCCAATGATTCAGGAATCATCCCTTGTAGTCTACTATATCTCAAGGAGAGAAATTGTAGATTTTGTAGGCCTCCAATACTGCTAGGGATATCACCTGATAAGTTATTGCTTGATAAATCAATCCTTATTGCAACTTTCAAATTTCCAATGTCTAATGGAAGTGGTCCGTTTAGAGAATTTGATGACAAATTTAAGCACATAATGTCCTTGAGATTCCACAAAGTTGAGGGTATTGTGGAACATAACTTATTGGAGCCTAACCTGAGACTCCTTAAAGTGGTGAGATTACCCAGGCACAGAGGGATAGAACCAGAAAGCTTATTGTTGTGCAAAAACAATTCAGCCAAATTATTTAAATGACAAAGATCATTTGGGATGGATCCTTCTAGTTTATTATTTTTGAGATAAACACCTGGGAGTTTCTGCAATCTTTTGAGGGTAACAGGAATATGTCCGGCCAATTGGTTGTCCGCCAAGCCTAACACCATCAAGTTGTGTAAGTTGCCAATTTCTTCTGGAATGTCACCAGTAATGTTGCATTCATACATCGTGAAATATTCTATAGAAATTGAAAGATTTCCTATGGAACTTGGAAGGATGCCATTTAGTGGATTTCCCCCTAACTGTGAAAATTGTAAACTTTTGCAATTTGCCAAAGAAGAAAGAAAGCTCATATCTGAAGTTGCTGTCAAACAATTGTAAGACAAGCTGAGCCACGTCAGGCTTCTTAAATTACCAATTCCGCTAGGAATAAAGCCTGAAAATGAGTTAGATCCCAAATCTAGTAAAGAGAGCTTGGAAATATTGGTAATAGAACTGGGAATTGTCCCGCTAAAATAATTTCCCGACAACTCAAGTTCCTCAACGTTTGGAAGCTTAACATCTATGTCTGACGGAAGACTTCCTGAGAATCTATTATTAAGAAGTGAAAGACCAGTCAACGTTGATATGTTGAAGATTGCAGCTGGGATTTCACCGGATAGGTTGCTCATTGCAAGCCCCAAAACCTTAGATGACGAAAATTACTGATTTCATATGGTACCTCACCTGGAAATGTGTGAGGTGAATTACGAAATTATGAATTTTATCGAATACGGAAAAAAAAATATCAAAGAAAATGCAATAATCCCCTTTATAGACAATAATTAGTCATGTTTAAAGTACTGTATGTTATTGAAGTTGATAGCATGAGATTAAACTATATTGAACTGAATTGAATTATATCTAGTTTTGTTCTGCATTTGGATTGTACATCACACTATATTATGCACTGTGCTAAAACTATATTTATTCCATCCGGGATCATATTTAATTTTAATATATTTTATGTGATAACTTAATAATATTTTAATAAATAATTCAAGATAAATTATGTTAAATAATATTTTGATAATGTAATTTATTTTTTAAATATCCACCACGACAATCATAAGTATAATCTAGAATACAATATAGTCAATAGCTATTAATTTTTTTTTTTTCAATCATTATTTAAAACCCATTACAATATAGTCAATCGAACCCAGATGAAGATCTGGGTTCGAACGAACCCAGTTCTCATCTGGGTTCGATCGAACCCAGTTGAAGAACTGGGTTTGTTCGAACCCAGATGAAGAGTTTGGGTTCGATCGAACCCAGATCTTCATCTGGGTTCGATCGAACCCAGATGAAGATTTGGGTAGAAAACATTATTTGAAACCCCTAATATTTTCTTACATCATCAACTTTAATCTGATTATAGACAATACACACATATATATACATATATATATATATTCTACATTTACAGCTTGTACATTTCCACTTCTTTTTTAATTAAATCATTTAATTTATTACTTTTTCATACCCTTGTCTTTATTTGGATACTCACGTTCTCTTATTATATAATTTTTAAAATTATTATCAAGTTATATTGGAATTGCAAAAAATTATAAAATAAAACTTTTACCTTCAATAATATGTTAAATACACACACAAAAGTACACATATTTTTCCTCTCACATACACAAAACTATATATATATATATATATATATATATTTGAGCTGATCTTATTATTATCTGTTTTAAGATTATAGACTATTAGATAATTGGCTTTGTCATATTAGTATCTTGAAATTGATAAGAATAACATCAATTCGAATTGAGAAGATAATATATATATATATATATAGTGGGACAACATGTGAAACAAGTTGTGCTCTAGACAGTTATCAATTTAAATAATGTGTTAGATCATGTTTTAGTGTCACATCAAACTATAGATGAATAAATAATTGGACTAAAATTTTTTTTAAGTGAAACAAGCATTGTCTAGTAACCTAATTTTAGTGTTCAAGCCAATATAACAAACGTGTTTAATAGACACCTTATAAGAAATACGACACTCATGTATGATCGATTCACTCTGTGTATTGGATTATAAACAAAAATAATAATAATAATTAAACATACTAGTAGAGAGATTTATAGTGTACCTACTAAGTTGTTATTGCCAAGATATAGTTCTTCTAGCATGGTCAAGTTCCCAATATCATTTGGTATTCTTCCTCCAAATCGATTATAAGACAATGAAACAAATTGAAGATTCCTACATCGACACAAATTGTGTGGGATTCCACCGGTGAATTGATTGTGAGACATGTATAGTCCTTTCAAAGCAGGAAGATTTTGACCAATGTCAGACAGGTGACCTGTCAATCTATTATTTGAAAAGTCCAAACTAGTTAGAGAAGAAAGGTAGAAGATAGTTGAAGGAATAGGCTCTGATAATGCATTGTTTGGTAGCGATAATAGTTTCAAGTTTGCAAGATTGCTTAGTTCCTGTGGAATTTGTCCTGCAAATTAATTAAATCAATATGTGTTAACATGTTTTTTTTTTATTATCATTTAACAAAAGTAGAAAAAAATTCTTACAACAATTTTGTCCATAATATACATCTAGGCTACTTCATACCATACCTTCGAGATGGTTGAATACAAGACATAAACCCTTAACATTTTAATATATTTTATTTGATAACTTAATAATGTTTTTAATAAATAATTCAACATAAATTATTTTAAATAAAATTTTGATAATGTAATTTATTTTTTAAATATCCACCACAACAATCATAAGTATAACTTAGAATACAATATAGTCAATAGCCATTATATACATATATATATATATATTTAAAAAAAAAAATCATTATTTGAAACCCATTACGATATAGTCAATAGTCAATTAAAGAAAATGTTATTTGAAACCCCTAATATTTTCTCACATCATCAAATTTAATATTATTATAAACTCATCATCAAATTTAATCTTATTATAGACTATATATGCATATATATAAAAATAAATATATACATATTCTACATTTACAGTTTGTACATTTCCACTTCTTTTTTAATTAAATTATTTAATTTATTATCTTTTTTAATGCCCTTGTCTTTATTTGGATTGTTACTTTATCTTATTATATAATTTTTGAAATTATTATCATATTATATTGAAATTGCAAAAAATTATAAAATAAAACTTTTAACTTTAATAATGTGTTAAATACACACAAATGCAAAACTACATATATTTTTTTATTTCACACACAAAAAACTATATGTATATATATAATTGACTACATATTAGTAAGTTCGAACTGATCTTATTATTGACGCGACCCGAACCGGATACCTCTAACTCTGATTCGGTCGATCACGCCGGGCACTCCAACGAATCCCTCTCAGACCCGACTCGTCGGGCTAAGCGAAACCCGTGGAACGAACCCTAAACTCTTTCATACTTTCTGAAACATCGTTGGGTTGGGTTTTTTTTAAAAACTAAAAACGCGTAGGAAAAATTTTTATTTTTAATTTTAAATTCATTTTCGAAACTCATTTTTCTAACAAAATTTCGGCAGCAAAACGACTGCATTTTTAACATTCTCGAAAAACCTGTTTGCAGAAAAACAATACTTCGACTAAAATTTATCACCAACCCAACTTCTGGTTGCCTGTAGGCCTCAATCATGCATTTGATTTCCAAATCAACTCAATAAAATCCAAACACAATTTAATAAGACATATTTAATCAAAAACAATTTAAAAACATCCACAAGCGATTAATTACAAATCAATTATACACTTTTAAAATATATTTACATGAATATGACAGATGCAAAGTCAACTGCTCAAAATATCGTCGTGTCGCGCTGGCTCACCCGCTGGAGGTAATGCTAATGATCGGCTACCTGTTGAGAGTACCTGAGGAGATTTTTGTATAAAAACAGAAAATAATGAACTAAAAGCTCAGTGAGTGTTAATTTATCTTTTCTTTAAAAAAAAATCTGATTTTCAAAACGTCCTCCTCTGAAAACGTTTGAAAACTATTCTTTGTTTCTCAAGCATTTCAAATTTAAATCTTTTGAACATCAACTTTAACAAGAGAGTTCATATATAAACACGGCTTGCTTTTAAATTCAAAAATCGTAACTTCAAATCATAAATAACTGAAATAATACTGTTCAAACTTCTTTTCTCTCAAATATGTTTTTCTCCTTTAAAAACTGTTTCTTGATATCTTTTAAAATTTACCATAGCATCCTTAAATCTGGGGTCTCTCAAATCTAACGGCTATGTGCGGAATTTCTCAGCGCTAACCATAGCTCGTCAACTCTTGAGACATCTCGCGGCTATGTGCGGAATTTCTTAGCGCTAACCATAGCTCGCCTAACCTGAGATATCTCGTGGCCATGTGCGGAATTTCTCAGCGCTAACCATAGCACACGAAACACTACCCCACATCAGTAATGGCGACTCGACTGACAGACTCTGACACTTATCCCCCTGGTTAGTGACTTATCCCTCCCCAGGACTGTGCCAACTGAAGTGGGATAGACCGATCGGGTCTAAACTGCTCTGTAATCTCTGAAAATCCCTGAGGGAATACTTTCTGGTTTTGAAAACACTTTTCCTTTTCTACTTTACTTTCTGGTGCAAAAGCATAAATCTCTTTTCTGAATGCGTAAAGCACTAAAATCTGATTTCTGAGTGCAATAAGCACTAAAATTCATTTTCTCAATGCATTAAATACTATGATATTTTTGGTAAGTGCAAAAGCACAAAATAGCATCATTTCAATCTCTAAATTCATGTTCATATCAATGCATTTAAAATAAACTCAAGTAAACAATTAATTTATCAATTCAAACTTGATAATTTGAATATATCCTTAAAATCTTTAAATAAAACTCACTCACAAAACTGTTGACTGAAAATGGTGTGTGCGGAGCCCCTAATCCTCTCGCCTCGATCCTTGAGCGCTCTCGTCACCTACACAACATATGGAAACATAAATTTACGTTCACATCACTTCTAGAAACTCGAAATTACACAATCCTCCCTATATGATCCTTTTTACGCGCAACTTTCCATTTTGATTTCTAATCTTAATCTTTCGCTTTTAATAGCTTCAACATGCCTAATTAAACTCATTAGGGTTATCCAAACTCTCAACGGGCATCATAAGGGTCAATTTACGAAATTGCCCTTTAAACTAGTTTATTGCGCGATTTGGATTCTCTTTGAATCTTTGGTTTTCTAAACTCCCAATAGACTTAAATCCACTTATTTTTCAACTCGTTTTCACTCAAAAACAACCAACAAACAAATCATAACAAGTCCATTTCGAATCAACTTAAATCACCAACGAAATCATCAATTTCAAACTTAAATAACTCACCCCTTTTCTTTCGCGTTGACTACGCTTTGAGGATGATTTTCGAGCTGATTTTGGACTAGTTTTATAGCAGATCTGGGCTGGATTTTTCCTCTCTTCTTCCTCCTCTCTTCCTCTCTCTCTTTCCCTCTCAGTTCGCCGCAATTTGCAGCTGTTTTTCGCCGTCGTTCTGCATTGTCTCCGTCGCCGATCTGCTGCCTATTCACGCGGGTTTCGAGCTGGGTTCGAGCTTGGTTGCAGCTGGAAATGGCTTGGATCGGTTGGGCTAGGGCGCGGGTTTCGCAGGTGACCGGACGGTCACCTCGTCGCCACTCTTTTCCGCGCCGATCGGAGCTGTTTCACGGCTGTTCTGCTCGGTTTTTCTGCTCTGGTTCGCGGCTGGTTTGCGCGACATTTCTGCTCGACTTCGGCAGCTGCTGTTCGGCGACGGCGAGCTTGGTCGGCGGCTGGATGGTCGGCACGGCAGCAGCGAGATCTTCTTCTCTCCTTCTTCTTTCTTTCTTCTCTCTTCTTCTTTCTTTTCTTTCTTCTTTCTTTCTTTCTTCTTCTTTTTCGAGAGAGAGACTGGTTTGTCTTTTATTTTAAAATGTCAACTATACTTCTTGGCTTCTATTTTCCTCCCTACAATTCTCATTTGTTCCACTTACGCCCCAAGATAATTCCATTCTCTTCCCTTATCGTTTTACTAAATCTTACTATGACCACAATTTTAAATTTTATTTTCAACTTAGTCCCTTATTTCCTTAAAATTTACTCGATTTCATTCACTATTTTATCCTTCCGTTTAGTTTCCAATCGAGTCGAAATAGATTTCTATGGGTTCTCTATGACCTTAAGTCTTTCCATAAACCAATTAGGGTCTCCAATAATTATTTAGGGATTATATCTGGGAAAATCCGAAAAATCCAGTTCGAGGGCTTACAATTATTATCTGGATTAAGATTATAAACCATTAAATAATTGACTTTGTCATACGATGATAACATCAATTTGTATTAAGAAGACAATATATATATATATATATATATTTATTTATTTATATAGCGGGACAACATGTGAAACAAGTTGTGCTCTACTACTGTTATCAATTTAAATAATGTGTTAGATCATGTTTTAGTGTCTATGCGAATCAAGCATTGCCCAGTAGCATAATTTTAGTGTTCAAACCAATATAAAAAACATTTATAATAGACACCTTATAAGAAATGAGATGCTTATTTGTTATCGATTCACTCTGTGTACTAGATTATAAACAATAAAAAAAATAATAATTAAACATACTAGGAGAGAGATTTATAGTGTACCTGCTAAGTTGTTAAGGCCAAGATATAGTTCTTCTAGCATGGTCAAGTTCCCAATATCATTTGGTATTCTTCCTCCAAATTGATTATAAGACAATGAAACAAATTGAAGATTCCTACATCGCCACAAATTGTGTGGGATTCCACCGGTGAATTGATTGCAAGACATGTATAGTCCTTTCAAAGCAGGAAGATTTTGACTAATGTCAAACAGGTGACCTGTCAAGCTATTATTTGTAAAGTCCAAACTAGTTAGAGAAGAAAGGTTGAAGATAGTTGAAGGAATAGGCCCTGATAATGCATTGTTTGGTAGCAATAATAGTTTCAAGTTTGCAAGATTGCCCAATTCCTATGGAATTTGTCCTGCAAAGTAATTAAATCAATTTGTGTAAAAAGACATAAACCCTTAAGATTTTAATATATTTTATTTGATAACTTAATAATGTTTTTAATAAATAATTCAACATAAATTATTTTAAATAAAATTTTGATAATGTAATTTATTTTTTAAATATCCACCACGACAATCATAAGTATAACTTAGAAAACAATATAGTCAATAGCCATTATATACATATATATATATTTAAAAAAAAAAAAAATCATTATTTGAAACCCATTACGATATAGTCAATAGTCAATTAAAGAAAACGTTATTTGAAACCCCTAATATTTTCTCACATCATCAAATTTAATCTTATTATAGACAATATATGCATATATGTATAAATACATATATACATATTCTACATTTACAGTTTGTACATTTCCACTTCTTTTTTAATTAAATTATTTAATTTATTATCTTTTTTAATGCCCTTGTCTTTATTTGGATAGTCACTTTATCTTATTATATAATTTTTGAAATTATTATCATATTATATTGAAATTGCAAAAAATTATAAAATAAAACTTTTTACTTTATTAATGTGTTAAATACACACAAATGCAAAACTACATATATTTTTAATTTCACACACGCAAAACTATATATATATATATATATAATTGACTACATATTAGTTATTATAAGTACGAACTGATCTTACTATTCTTTGGATTAAGATTATAAACCATCAAATAATTGACTTTGTCATACGATGATAACATCAATTTGTATTGAGAAGACAATATATATATATATTTATTTATTTATATAGTGGGACAACATGTGAAACAAGTTGTGCTCTACTACTGTTATCAATTTAAATAATGTGTTAGATCATGTTTTAGTGTCTATGCGAATCAAGCATTGTCCAGTAGCATAATTTTAGTGTTCAAACCAATATAACAAACATGCGTAACAGACATCTTATAAGAAATGAGACGCTTATTTGTTATTGATTCACTTTGTGTACTAGATTATAAACAATAAAAAAAAAAATATTTAAACATACTAGGAGAAAGATTTATAGTGTACCTGATAAGTTGTTATGGCCAAGACATAGTTCTTCTAGCATGGTCAAGTTCCCAATATCATTTGGTATTCTTCCTCCAAATTGATTATAAGACAATGAAATAATTTGAAGATTCATACATCGCCACAAATTGTGTGGGATTCCACCAATGAATTGATTGTGAGACATGTGTAGTACTTTCAAAGCAGAAAGATTTTGACTAATGTCAGGCAGATGACCCGTCAAGTTATTATATGAAAATTCCAAAGTAGTTAGAGAAGATAGGCTGAAGATAGTTGAAGGAACAGGCCCTGATAAAGCATTATTTGGTAGCGATAATAGTTCCAGTTCTGCAAGATTGCCCAATTCCTCTGGAACTTCTCCTGAAAATGAATTAAATCAATATGTGTAAATAATTTTTTTTTATCATTTAAAAGAAAAAAAATCCTTATTCCAATTTTGTTAATAATATACATCTGGGCTGCTTCATACCTTGGAGATGGTTGAATCCAAGATATAACTTCTTGAGTTTAGTCAAGTTCCCGATTTCTTTCAATATGATTCCGCTGAAATAATTGACCGACAAGGAAAAATATTGCAAACTTTTGCACTTTGATAAAGTGGCTGGTATTTCACCCTCAAATAAGTTGTTAGAGAGATAAAAGATTTTCAGATTAGGAAGATAATCGAATGTTTTTCCGTGGAGTTTACCTGATAATCCATTATTACCAAAGTCAATGACATGTAATGAGGGCATGATGGAAATGATGGAAGGAAACAAACCTGAGAGCTGGTTGTCACTGAGATCAAGGATTTTTAATGAAGATATGTTGAAGATTGAGGAGGGTATGGTACCCGAAAGCTGGTTATGACTTAGATCAAGCTTTTGAAGGAAAGACAAATCCCCCAATTGAGAAGGGATGGTGCCTTCAACACCAAAGTTAGAAATATTCAAGGCTGTGACTCTATAGGGTCAAGCACTGCAGGTAACCCCAATCCAATTGCAGACAGAAGAAGTAGTAGTGGACCAATTTTTCACCAGCAAATTGGTAGGATCATGAGTTATATGAACTTTCAGGGCGAGAAGAGTGTATTGATCTGTGGTGATGTTGGTTGCTGCGGCCATAACTAAGAAAATTATCAAAATGTGAGCTAAGAAAGGTGTCACGATGAGCATCTCAAAATTTTTTTTCGCCATGAGAGATTGTATTTTGAAGTGTGGGATGGATATGTTTGGTTAGTGATCAAAGGTATAAATAATCAAAACAAAGTGTCAAAGAAACTGATAAAAAAGTACTTTCTCTAGAATTGATTGCTTGTCTTTTTATTGTAAAATTATCAATGTAGAAGCGGAAATTACGGAAAAGTAGGATTAACAAAGGACAGAGACGGGAGTAAGAACCAGGAATGGGAAGAAAGTGGTCCTGTCTACAATTTGAGGAGCTTTTTCTCAATAATGGATTTGACTCCATACACATTTTTAATTATACTAGTGTGAAAGCTGGAAGTGGAGGAAAAACATGGAAATTTTACATGAAAGCAATACATCTTCATCTCTCTTGCCATGAAGTGTCAAGGAAAAGACACCAACCGGAAGCAGCAAGGCTTTGACAAAATCAATAAAGGACATCTCCAGCTTCTCCCTTAATTATAATACCCTTAATCAATAAAGATTATTTTTATGTAAAATTTCCATACTTTTTCCACAACTTCCTCCTTTCACACAATTATAATTAAAAATAATGTGTGGAGATTGGAGTGGGTCCTATATTGACAAAAGCTCCTCATATTATATTAGCTTTATAAGAGAAGTGTTGAAATTTCAAATTTTGGACAAGATTTTCTAGTATCTTTTTCCTTTAGTAATCCTACTTTTTTGAAATTTATGCTCTTGCATCAATTATTTGTCTTTCGGTTGTTTTTTTTTTTTTTTTATAATAATAGGACAAATTTATTCTAGAGAAAGTTCTTTCATTTCTAATGGGTCCTCAATGGTCTGTCAGCTTCCCAATCTCTTCTCTCGATTGGATTACACTTAACAAAAGCTGTCCCTTCACTTTAATAAAACCCATGTCGTACTCTAACTAAAATTACACGTTAGTGTATATATATGTATTCTAAATTTTTATTCTATACTTTTGTTGCTATAATATTGTATGTATTTTTTATGAGACAAATTAATTAATTCTTAAGTTTTTATTAGACTTTTAAACTCTATTATTATCTTTTTTTGAATTTCTTGTTTTATAAATGTTATTATTTTCCAACATCTAATTTGTAAATTTTTCTTATCTAAATTTGTAAGATCACAATTACTAATAGATTAGGATGTTTCAATTATTTTTTATTTTTCATTTCTTTTTTTGTTAGATGATGTTGATTTTATTATTTTATTGATTTGTTTCTTAAAAATATTTTAATTACAATATAATGTGATTTTATCCAAGTTCATTTGTTAGGTGCATTATTTTGATTTGATATGAACTTTTTTATTCAATAATATATATATATTTTTATAAAATCATATACTATGTTATGATATTAGTTTTTTTTTTTTTTAACATTATAATTATTATTTATAGTAAATAGTAATATCATGGAAATTCAATAGTGATATAATTGATTCAGTCACTTCAAGTTTACATCTATTTATAGATAAAATGATTAATGCATTTCCCGTAAATACCTCTGATAGGGGTTTAAATTCCATCTTGCGTATCTATGAGCATGTGTGGAAATTTTCTCATATATATATATATATGTATATATAAGTTTGATATGTATTGGTATATCAATTAATAATATTTACATTATAGTTGGATTTTAATATTATTGCATATAATATATTTTACTCTAATGGCCCATCTCATATAAATTTTTGAATCCACCTCTGTATTATTATAATGATTTCTAATAAAAAACCATCAAAACAAAGTTTCAAAGAACTTTATAAGAAAATGATGCAAATAGAATAAGTCATTGTACAGTGGTATTTATCGTATAGTACTAAATCTTTTTTGTTTTTTTAATAAGAAATCAGTCATAAAAAAGATTAAGAAGCCATTTTGAGTGGTGCAATAAGCTGCGCTCTCTCCATCTTTGCATTAGAGAGACCAGTTTGAGCATCTCTACCACAACTGTGCTTGTGAAAATTTTTTTACATATGTGTGGATCTTTCCCTCTTAGCTTTTGGGAACTATGTTTCAGGCCATGTCTTAGGGTATACATAAAAAAAATCCTAATTGTGGTAATTATACTTGTACTATGTCCTTTTTTTTTTCTTAATAAAGTTTTTAAAGTTTATAGATGTTAGAAGTCAGACTTAATTACCCTTATCATCCACTGTTGGAAAATAAAAAAAGAAAAAAGAAAAGCCCGCCCAGAATGTATCGTTGGGCCTTTGGATTATGGTTTGAGTTTTACTTAGAACCCAACAATGTCAACCAAGATCCAAGATCCAAGATCCAATTTTATTTGGATCATGATAAAAAAAACTGCCAAGAAACTGCTAGAGAAGTTGAGAGCAGTTAAAATTGCTGGCAGTTTCCTGACACATATAAAATATACATGTATTTTCCCTTCAACGTAAGGAGGTTCCTTTTTGTTTTTGCTGCAAAAACAAAAATTCCTTTGACATAAAACAGAGAAAAAACACAAAATTTGTTCAAGGCTCTTACACTGTGTTGTTAGTTGACTTTCCATCTGTGATTGCTTACCATCCGTAGTACTGTTTGTTTGATCTAATTACTCCTGTTGAAGGTATGTATTTCATCATCTTTTGTAATTTAATCATTGTTTTTGTTGTGATATATTACAATGAGATGATATTGTTTAATTTACTAATTTATGAGTTCAAAATCATCATCCACAAATGCAGTGAACAGTTAGCCAATAGGTTTACCTTTTTTTTTTTTTTTTTTTTTTTTAGTACTAACAGCTTACGAGTTAGATGATTGCAATGTCAGGACCTACCAAGAGGTGGATTATTGATAGCACGTCTCAAATGATTACTCTCACAACTGGGGAGAGGACAACTTTTACCAAGAGGAGACTCATAATCTACACTTTGTGTTTCAAATGACAATGGAGAGGACTTAAATCCTTGATCTCTTAGCGTCAAGATGGATATTCAACCACTCTTACTAAATGATTATGTGTGCCAATGGGTTTACTCAGTCATCAAACTAAAAAGACAAAATTATCGCCCAACTTTGATGAAACAAAAATGATAAATTATGGAATTCATGTTTAAGAAATTTCTTCCATATTAATTATTTTTATTTGTAATTAATCAAAATTAACAACTGAGTTTTGTGTAACTGATCAAATAGAAAGAAAAACCTACAGAACTCATAATGATAAATCTTAAAATTGATCAGAACCGCAATTTTGAATTATTGTTGAAACCTAAAGCACTCTTCTAAGGATATAACAAAACAAACTGAAAATAAAAATGATTACAAATTATTAAGATTCAAATTAAATATTATCTGAAATAAAAAGTGAAAACTAATTTGTTAAACATCTGAATTTGGAGTCTTTACATATCTGACAATAAAAAGTTAAAAAAGGACTAAGACAATTCTGACAATAAATTATATTTACCCGAAATTATAGTTAAAAAAGGACTAAGACAATAAATTATAGAAAAATCCCAAAAAACCTCTGATGTATGAGAATAAGTAAATTTTACCACCCATTGTTTTATATTTACCCAAAATATCACTTGACGTTAAAATAAATATCTAAACTACCCTTAGAGGCGTATAAAATGACGATAATACCCCCTGACGGTCACAGA
The DNA here is from genome assembly GCA_021234005.1 of Nephelium lappaceum. Taxonomy (NCBI): domain Eukaryota; kingdom Viridiplantae; phylum Streptophyta; class Magnoliopsida; order Sapindales; family Sapindaceae; genus Nephelium; species Nephelium lappaceum. Next base: position 19,064 of record JAIZFV010000572.1, read on the forward strand.
TTTCGTTAGGTTGATATCGTTGACCGTTTGACTACAGAGACAAAAAGGAAAAAGCCATGAAAAATTAATTTAATTAATTTAATTAAAATAAAAAAAATCAAAATAAATATTATTAAATATAAAATTATTAGAAAATGAGATTTAAAAAAAAAAAAAATGAAGCCACCATCATCCCTTACCCCCCTCTCTTGCTCTCTCTCAATCTCTCACCTATCCCACTCTCTCTCTTGCTCCATCTCTCTCCTGCTCCCTCTCTCTCCCATGTTTTCGTTACTTTTTTCTCTAATCGATGATGATGGTGACAACAACATAATGGGTTTTGGTTGATGATTTGGTTTGACAGCATAATGGGTTTGAATTTGTAGGTGGGTCACAATGGTGGCATGGTGCGTTCAACGGCATGAATGACTTTATCACACTATTTCAATTCATTGACAACAGCATGTGAAGCTCTCTCTTATCAACGATAGTGTCGTTTGTGATGCACACGACCTAGGTGTGTCTCTATCATTAGAGACCCACCTAGGTCTCTAGTGGTGGAGACCATTCGAGTCTCCACGATGGAGACCCGAACTGGGTCTTCATTGCTAGAAACCCAGTTCAGGTCTCCACCGTGGAGACCCTCCACCACACAGACCCTTTACCACTACTTGCTATTTATTTTTTTTTGTTGATTGAGGTTTTTTTTTTGTTATTGATTTTTGTTATTGGCTTTTTTTTTTTTTTAATGGTGTTTATTGATGATTATGGGAGATTGAAGATAAGAAATCTAGGTTGATGTTGAAAGTCCATGGCAGATGAGAGGTTGATGATGATGATGGAGTTAGGTTGATGTTGAGAGTCCATGGCAGATGAGAGATTGATGATGATGATGAAGTTCATGAGCTGGGTCCAATCTAGAAGCTCATTTTTTTTTTTTAATTTTTTTAATTTTGTGCGTTGATCTCCACCATCCATCTATGACATGGATGGTGGAGAAAATTTTTTTATTAGTATTTAATTTTTGTATTTAAAAACATTATTTAACTATTTTTCTTATTTTCATCAGTTTTTTTATTTTTTGATTTTGTGTGTTTATCTCCTCCACCTATGTATGAGATGGACGGTAGATATCAGTTTTTATTAATATATAATTTTTTATTTTAAAATCGTATTTTAAGATTATTATATTTTTCTTAATAAAACCTTAGGGGTAAAAATGTCTTTTTAATTTTTATCAATTTTTTCTGTTAAATTATAATGTTTATCGTATTTTGGATAAAAATGAAACAATGAATAGAAAAATGAGATTATTTCAAAAGTCAAATGATTTTTTGAGGTTTTTCTTAAATTAAAAATTCACATGCCTTACCCTCAATCAGCCACATACTATAGTGTCGTACTCAGATAAACTCACTTGGAAGTCAAATTGAGGAAGAAAAGAAGATAAGGCATCTCTCAAGCTTAAGGCCAAAACTACTAAGCCTAAAAAGGGTAAAGGTAGTAGCCAAAATAAAGGCAAGTCTGAGGTAACCTAAAAGAGAAATAGGGGCATCAAATGTTTCAAGTGTTTGAGAAGAGATCATATAGTTTCTCTATGTCCTAATAAGAGAACTATGATTCTGAAGGAGGATTGATAGATAGATACCGAAGGGGAGAGCGATGATGATGGGATGCCACATTTAGAAGATGCTAGTGATGTTAAAATTGAGTATCACACAAATGGAAAATTTTTAGTGACAAGACATGCTTTAAGTGTGCAAATGAAGGAAGATGATGAGGTGTAATGTGATAATATTTTTCATACTAGATGTCATATCAAGGATAGGGTGTGTAGTGTGATTATTTATGGGGGTGGTTGCACCAATGTTGCTAACACTAAGTTAGTGGAGAAATTGAGTTTATCTATTTCAAAACATCTTAGACCATACAAGTTGTAATAAGTGAATGATTGTAGAGAGGTTAAGATAACAAAACAAGTGCTAGTTCCTTTCACTATTTGTAGGTATAAAGATGAGGTGGTGTGTGATGTTGTATCTATTCATGCTGGTCACTTGCTTTTAGGTCGTTCATGGTAATATGATAGAAGGGTAATACATGATAGGTTTAAAAATATATATTCTTTTACTATAGATAGGTGAATGATCACTCTTGTACCTTTAACACCTAGATAGATGTATGAGGATTAAGTAAGGATGAGAGAGTGAACACAAGAAAGAGAGTGAGAGAAAAAGAAAGGTCGAGAGTTCAGACACTAGTTATGCTGAGAGAAAGGGAGCTGATTGTGAAAGAAAGAGTGACAAAACATTAGTATGTGTAAAAGAAAAGTGGGAAGATCGAGTGTAAATGAGAGAATGAGAGAAAAAAAAGTAAGGAAAAAAAAAAAAAGAGTGTTTATGCAAAAGAGAGCGATGTGAAGGTTGCTTTTCTAGCCAAATAGCAAATGTTTGTACTTTTATACAAAGATGCTTATTTTTCTAACTTTGACCTTAATGTTTCTTTGTCTAATGTTATTACGACTCTTTTGCAAGATTTCAAAGTGTATTCCTTTAGGAGATGTCGGATGGATTGCCACCAAAGAGAGGAATAAAGCATCAAATTGAATTTATACTTGGGGCTATAATTCCAAACCAACTTGCATATAAAAGTAATCCTAATGAGATAAAGGAGCTTGAAAGGCAGGTTAAAGAGTTGATAAAGAAAGGGTATGTGAGGGAGAGCATAAGTCCACGTGTCGTACCATTCTACTTGTGTCTAAAAAGGATGAGACTTGATGTATGTGCATCGATTACAAAGTTGCCAACAAAATTACAGTTAAGTATCAATATCTCATACCTAGATTAAATGACATGTTAGATGAGTTACATGAATTTTGTGTGTTTTCTAAAACTGATTTTAAAAGTGGATATCATCAAATTAGAATAAAAGAATAAGATGAATTGAAAACTGTATTTAAAATGAAACATGGTTTGTATGAGTGGTTAGTAATGCCTTTTGGTTTAACTAATGCACCTAGTATTTTCATAAGATTAATTAATCATGTTTTGCATTCTTTCATTGGAAAATTTGTTGTGGTCTATTTTGATGACATAATAGTGTACAGCAAGAGCATAAATGAACATATTAGACATTTACATTGTGTACTTAACGTGTTAAGAAAAGAAAAATTGTATGCTAATTTGAAAAAGTGTTCCTTTTGCACGGATAGGATTTTGTTTTTAGGCTATGTTGTTACGTCAAAAGAGATAGAAGTAGATGAAGAGAATGTTAAGGCTATTGGGGAGTGGCTTTTACCTAGAAATGGTAGTGAAGTGTGTAGCTTTCATGAGTTGACTAGTTTTTATAGAAGATATGTTACAGATTTTAGCACCATAACTGCACCACTAACTGAGGTTATGAAAGAGAGTGTGGGTTTCAAATAGGATAGTGAGCTACAACATGCATTTGATTTGATTAAGGATAAGTTGTGTTCCATACCATTGCTTCCACTATTTAATTTTTCTAAGACATTTAAGATTGAGCGTGATGTATCAAAAATAGGTATAAGGGTTGTTCTTATGCAAGATAGACGTCCTATAGCTTATTTTAGTGAGAAATTGAGTGGAGCATCATTAAATTATCTTAATTATGACAAAAATTTATATGCTTTAGTTAGGGCTTTAGAAACTTGGTAATATTATTTGTGGCCTAAGAAATTGGTAATCCATACTGATCATGAGTCCTTAAAGCATTTGAATAGACAGGGTAAGTTAAGTAGGAAGCATGCTAATGGGTAGAATTCATAGAAACTTTTCCTTATGTGATCAAGTATAAGCAAGGAAAGATAATGTTGTAGGTGATGCATTGTCTCACAGGTACACATTGATTTCAATTTTGAATGCGGGTTTTGAACATATCAAGAAATTGTATGTAAATGATCTTGATTTTGCTAGTCTGTATATTGCTTGTGAGAAGGTTGCCTTTAACAAATTTTATAGACATGAGGGATATATGTTTAAGGAGAGTAGATTATGCATTCCTTAAGGGTTTATAAGAGAGTTGCTTGTTAGAAAAATGCATAGGGTTGGTCTAATGAGACACTTTGGTGTTAGGAAAACTTTAGATGTGTTAGATGAGTATTTCTTTTGGTCTAACATGAAGAGAGATGTTAAGTGAATTTGTGAGAAGTCATAACATAGAGAGGGTCTCGGTCTAAAGTTTTACCCTATGGTTTGCATGCACCTTTGTCCATATCTAGTGAACCTCAGATTAATATTTATATGGATTTTGTATTGGTTTACCTAAGTCCAAAAAGGGTTGAGATTCGATGTTTGTTGTGGTTAACACGTTTTCAAAGATAGCTCACTTCATACTATGTCACAAGACTAATAATGCCACATATGTTATTGACTTATTCTTCAAGGACATTGTTTGACTTCATAAAGTACCGAAGAGTATTGTTTCAGATCGAGATGTGAAGTTGTTAAGCTATTTTTGGAGGACTTTATGAGGAAAGTTAGGAACAAAGCTATTGTTTTTTACTACTTATCATCCGCAAATTGATAGACAAACGGAGGTGGTTATCAGAACTTTGGGTATTTTATTGTGTTCCATCATCTAGAAAAATTTTAAGAATCGGGAAAATTGTTTGCTATTTGTAGAGTTTGCTTACAATAGAAATGTGCATTCAGCTACTGGGTGTTCACCATTCGAGATTGTGTATGGTTTCAATCCACTTACTTCATTGGACTTGATTCCTTAATTCCTTTACCTATGGAGGAAAGAGCTAACTTGGATGGTAAGAAGAAAATTGAATTTGTTAAGTAACTACATGAGAGAATTAGACAACATATTGAAAGGAGAACCAAGTAATATGCTACTTAAGATAACAAGGGGCGAAAGAAAATTGTGTTCGAACCATGAGATTAGGTTTGGATGCATATGCACAAAGAGAGGTTTCTTGATCAACGAAAATCTAGTTACAGTCGTGTAGAGATGGTCCATTCTAAGTGCTTGAACGCATTAATGACAATGCATACAAAATAGACTTACCAGATGAGTATAATGTTAGTGCTACTTTCAATGTCTCTAATATTTCTCCTTTGATTTTGATGCAAGTGCTAATTTGAGAACAAATCCTTTTGAGGAGAGAAAGAATGATAGAAATCAAGGAAGTAAGCTTATAGATCCTTTAAGCACTAATAAAAGACCTATGACAAGGGCTCGAGTTAAAAGGATGAAAAAAGTTTTAAATGAACTCACTCAGGAGATTTGGGCCAAGAGTCTTGCACAACATGGTTTGGACGGCTTTGAGGGAACATCAAGACATCAAAATATCATTCAAGTCCAAGACCAAGTCCAAGAACATCATTCTTAAGGCTTGGACGACAATTCTAACGTAAATTGGACTGTTATTTATTTATTTGTATTAATTTGGACATAATTTATTTATTTGTATTAAATTAGTTTAATTTATTTAATTTTATGTTGAGTTTTTAATTATTGGGTTAAGACATTTAATTAAATTAGAAGTCCAATGTGGGTATGCTTAACAGAGTAGGTGTGTAGGGTTAATTAAAATTAGGGTTTTAATTAATTTAGGATTATTATGCCTATAAAAGACTTATTAAATCTAAAATTTCAATTAAACATTCATTAAATAAAGTTTATAACATTTCTCTATTATTCTTTTGAGAACTTTAATAATTGCATAATGATTGATTCTTGATTTATCGACCTTAACTTATTTTCCACATTCTTATCTCTTTCTTGGGAGTGACGTCGTTATGTCTTTGGTTCTTGGTTCTTTAATCAATGGGTCATAGATTTTTTATAATTTAAATTATTTTTTTTTGGATTTTATTTCAATTTGATTACGAGTATCGAATCTCTATATACGGAGTTTGCATCACTGTAGAGGCCTTAAAAAGGACCGAACTAAATTCAATCTAGTCCATAACCAGTCTAGTTCCGTACAGACTGAATTGAATTCGGTATGGCACCGCTTTGGTCTATAGGCTGTAGCATTAGATGTAACAAAATGAGGGATATGAAGAAAAGTAGTTTAGACGTAACAATTGAATACTGACTTGAGCATTTCTTAATATCTAGCTTCCTAATGTCATAAAATATACGGCCAAAAATTTTATCTTCATGTTAAAATTTTGAATCACATGAAATTTATACACCCTTAAGAAACAATACAATCAGGATTTGCAAAGGAAAGAAAGGGCTTTCAAACTTTTAAGCCCACATCAAATGTACTATTCAAGTGAATGCCACTCATCTCTGCAAGGAATTGTCTATGGCATAGATAGAATGAAACCGTTCCAGGGCGATTCAGTTATTATACTTCCCAGCATGATTAATTGTTGTGCTTACGGCACATCACTTCCAATGACTTGTCACTTGGCAGTGGCACTAATTGGAAAGCAAGAAATTTAGTTAGATCTCGCATGAGTAATGTTAAGCTTCTCAATTTTTTTTTTTGTTTTTTGCTCAAACTTATGTCCAAATGAGATGATATATAAATTATCAATATCATATTAATTATCACATTATCTCATGATTTATGCAATTTTTTAGATCCCAGATATAATTAATACTAGCTTCCCAAATTCTTTTGCTCAAATTCATATCCAAATGATATGACATATGAATTATCAACATCATATCAATTATCATATCATCTTATAATTTATAAAATATTGACAACTCATATGTCACATCATTTAGGCATAGACCTGGTCAAAAACTCAAGCCCTCGGCTCTAAATGGTTATTTTGGTGGTGGAAAATTGGATCTAAGAGGGAACAAGAGTCTATGGCTAACATCAACAAAATTCTTTTAAGTTTTGAAAGCGTTCTGCTTAAAAAATTTGAAATAAAATTTAAGCATTTCAATCAATATTTACAGATAAACAAAACTGTAAGGGAAACCCTAAAGTTGTCACATCCTAGCAAGACTAATCTACTTATGAACATAACAAATGAGGAAACAATATTTGGATACACACTTGAATAAAGAAAATGAGCTTAACTAAATGCTGGATAATATAAGAGGTAGTAGTAATTAGGCTGCTAATACAAAAAGGCTTTCAATGTCATGGCTAACTACAGCAAAACTATCAATATGCAGAATATAACTTTATTAGACCATTTTGTTCTTCTGAATTTACCTGTTTCAGAAATTGAATTTCTTGGTATCATGTTTAAAATTAACAGACTTGTAAGCTTGAACATCTAATAGTGTATCTTATTATTCTTTCTCATGGATGAAATTTTCCATTTCTTACAGGGCGAAAGAAATGCTGCTCATTTGGTTTTTAAGATTGACTCCTAATATTATTATATGCACTCGAATAATAGGTACACTTTACTTGCAATGAAAATAACAGAATTCACTTTCAATAACTAAGACTCCAATCTAACTATGTCCAGCTAATTATTGATAGGGAAAAATTCCTAGATTATTGGGCATAAATTGCGTAAAATCCACTTTGGATGCGAGTAAGAAGTATGGAACAAAGTCAAACTAAGGAACATACCTCACTTGATGCTGTTGCAGTTGATAACACTCAAAAATAAATACTGTAGAGTAATTTGAGGATCCTAGAAGAACACTTCAAGTCAACAGGAAATGCTCTTCCAACACAGCCATGCACATCCTAGTGATCCCTTGTAGTTAAAATCCCAGTGACTCGTTCAAGTCAGATGGCCCAGCTAATTTCCACCTTCAGTTCCCTTGTCGGAAAAATTAATAGTTGGAATGCTGCTCTTTGTAATAAGATTTTTAACAAGTAGAGAAGTCTGGGTGTCTTCTGACAATTTAACCATCGCATCCCTGACAACTAGATAGTTTTTATCAAGAGGATCTGGAAAATTTCCATCATTGACCATCTCCTGTAATATCTCAAATGCCAAAGGTGAGTTGTGGTCAGAAAGAAAAGCACTTATCAGTACTACATAAACATATATGTCAAGTTTCATTCCCTTCTCCTTCATTACGTGGAAATGAACTAGAGCTGCTTTGGGCCTACGACACTTGCAAAGACCATAAATAAGGGCCATGAAAGCGACTTTGTTGGGTGCACACCCTTTTACATCCATTTCATTCCATAGCATGAGAGCATCGTCAGGTCTTCTAGTGTTGCATAATCTGTCTATTAAAGAAGTGTAAGTTATCACATTTGGCTCCCTTTCTTTTCCAGACATCTGTGAAAGGTAAAGCATTGCCTTATCAATATCACCACTTTTGCACCATCCGTCAATCATTAAGTTATAGGTTACAACTGAGGAAGCCAACCCCTTCATGGTCATCTCACTCAAGAGATCCTCGGCTTCATCAACTCTCTGGGCCTTACAAAGCCCACTGATCAGTATGTTGTAAGCTACTACATCAGGACAATAACCACGAGCACATATATCCCGGAACAGTTCCAGAGCTAGATTCATCTCTTGCATATTGATCAAACCACCCATAGCAGCTGAATAGGAAACTATATCAGGGAGGAAACCTTCTTCAACAATATCAGCAAGAAATTTGCAAGCTTCCATGGATTTCCCATGCTTGCACAGCTCTTTAACTAGTAAGGTAGAATGTTTCATCCACGGTTCATGTCCATTAACACGCATTTTCCTCACTATATCAAGGGCTCCTTCAACGTCTTGTCTCCTGCATAAGCAACCAAATACTGTGTTGTGGGTAAAACTGGTTGGTCCATAACCAGAATCCTCCATTGCTCCCAAAATCTCATAACTTTCTTCCAATCTATTCGAATTGCATAGCCCGTCAATTAAACTATTATACAGAAAAACATTTTTCTTACAACCGATCTTATCCATATCTCGAAAGAGACTGAGGGCCAGGTCCAACTTCCCATCCCTCAGTATTTTATTAATAACAATACTGAAAGAAGTGGTATCCGGAGACACAGTTCCTACAAATTGCAAAAACTCATCTCCTCCAACATCAGCTATAAATTCACCCCGGATCATGGCCTGAAGCAGATTATATGCTTTATATATCAAACCATTGTCAACAAGAACACTCAAAAAAGCATTACAAACCAATGCCATAGCTTTTACATCCATATCCCCCCAGCTTTCCTTAACTAACTGGGTCAATTCCTGTTCTGACGAACAAGAAGATATAAGCTTCGAAAGAATCCCACCATCAGGTTTATTTCCAGACTTCTTCATTTCCGAGTACAACAGTAACGCCTCGTTAAGTTGTTTGCTTTTACAAAGGCCTCCAATCATTACATCATAAACCGAAACATCTGGAGTAAAACCTGACCTCTTCATTTTACAAAACAAAAGTAAGGCCTTATCGATTCTGGATTCCTTCACAAAACCATGAATCAAAACGCAGAATGTCTTCTCATTCAACCCGATATCGCAATCTTCCATCCTTTGAATCAACTCACATGCCTTATCAACCTCACCCCACTTACTAAAAGCCAACACCAAGATACAAAACACGCGTTGATCAACCCAACCGTGATCACGAATCTCATTGAAAACACTCAAAGCTTTATCAAACATGCCTGCATTGCAATAAACCTGCAAAAGAGGAGTGAACGTGTACTTGTCATAACCCCACCCGAAATCACGCATCTGTTTGAATCTCATCTCAACCAAGTCAGTCGAAGACGACTTGGAAAGAGCCTCTAACAAGCAATTATAGCTATAACTATTGGAACAACAAAGCCCCATCATTTTAACTTGATCAAACAACGTGTTGGCCTCTTCAACCAACCCGACACTCCCCAAACACCTAACCAAGAATCCCAAAGCCCCAGGAGACATGAAACAGCCTGACTTCACAACATCTTTGGCCAAAGCACTCAGTGGGGCATTTTGTCGAGCACGTGATAGGATTGACGCCATGGCGTTGCAAGTGTAAATATTGTGCTTGTACCCATTTTGATTTGATGCCCAAACAAAGAACATGTGAGCTACTCTCCAGCTCCTCATGTTGTTTAACACGGTTTCGACTACTTTGTTGGTCAGCTTTGGTGCAAGATTGACCAGTTCTGGGTTGTTGGGAGACAAAGAAGGCTGTTTGGTGAAGATGGAGATCAACTTATTGGTCATATGAACAACATCTGACGTGTTGTGTGATTTGCTACACATGCTTCTTTCAAAATAGAGAGCCATGAAAGCGACTTTGTTGGGTGCACACCCTTTTACATCCATTTCATTCCATAGCATGAGAGCATCGTCAGGTCTTCTAGTGTTGCATAATCCGTCTATTAAAGAAGTGTAAGTTATCACATTTGGCTCCCTTTCTTTCCAGGTCCAATCGCATGAGCAGGATTTTGGTGGGTTTCAGGAACCTCGCACGAGCGGGATTCTCTCTTTTTATTTTATTTTATTTTTGTATTTAAATGTTTTAATTAATTTTTAATGTTGTATCAAAAAAATAATTTTTAGTAAATTAATTAATAATGATAATATTAAATATATTTATAATTATAAATTTTGTTTAAAATAGTTTTATAAATTAAAATCTTTTAATTTTATTTAAAAATATATTATATTTAATTAGTTTCTATTTTTATTATTTATTATTTACATTAAATATATTTAAAGATAATTCATTATTTTATTTAAAATTTGATCAAATTAAATTAAATTTGCTAATACAATCCGATCTCAATTACACCAAACATGTTACAGTGTTATCTAATCTCATCCAATCATAATGAGTAGTTGATACATAATGTGCCTAAGTTAACTAACAATCGTAAGAATATAGTCAGTAAAATGATTAGGTAAGTCCACTCAACCATTTGAAAGAGACTTGTGGATACTTTAGAAATACTCGATCAATCACATGATAAGAATAAATTAACAATGGTAGAAATATAGATTGAGTGAATTCATAGGGTGAAATTGTAACTCAAGAATCTGGTCTCCATTGGTTGTGATTTAGTTTAATTATTTTTTTTTCTTTTTTATTTTTACTTTATGTCATTTTTTATTTTAATTTCACAGTTTATTATTTCGATAGTTTAGATCATAAGGTTTAGTCTTAATTAGTTTAGTAATTAACATATGTAATTTAGGCAATTCTCGTGAGAACAATATTTTACTAATCATGTATTACTTGTAGATCGTATATATTTACACGTATATATTTACACGTGTTTTCAGTATGTATATTTTGTGCACTAGAAAATAGTCATCATAGTTATCCCTAGATTTCAAGTGGTGATATAGTCAAGTCTCATTCTACCATCTCCCTATTTCGTAGGAAGGAGTTCCAATAGGCTAGTATTGATTGTGCATGAGTCAAAGTAGGAACAGTGGTTCTTGGGCTTCGATTGAGTTGACCAAATTATTGGGTCGGCCTACCACAATGTGTTTGTGCCCTTGAATCATGGGCTGGATCAACCAAATTATTGGGTTATCCATTCGACATGTACTTTGGACCTCTAGATTTGGGTCTACTGATCTACTGGGTTGGTCTACCATGGCATAATTTGGGCTCGTTGTAGGCTTTATGATTTTTTGTCACCACAATCTAAAAGGCAAAACAAACAGTCTCTAGTTGCAACTCAATAAACCAATCAAGAAACAAAGATCACTAGAGAGATCACCATCGACCTGAAAATGAATCATAACAAACGGTGCTCCGGAAGAGAAGCTGAGGAGAACAAGGTCAAAGGAGGTAAACAATAGAGTGATCACTACAAAACCAGAGTTCAGGAACAAGGTAAGAAGATATAAAGTCTTGGATGAAGTTTCAAGCTGATCATATGTGAGTGATGATAATATATATAGCTAAGATGTGCATGCACACAGACAGATTTCTGTAGATATGGTTCCGCTTTTGTTTTCTTGTGGGAAATTTATAGACAACTATTATACAGACAGTTGCATAAAAAACGTTATTGTCACAGATCAAAAAATTAGGGTTGATGGGGAGGCATCTTGTTTTTTGACTGGTCCAGCTTTTTTTTTTTCTTCTCTATATTCCAAAAATAATATCACCATAATTTGCACGAGAAATTTGATAATTGATGAATCCAATAATTAATGTTTATATGTCATTATCACGGTGTAAAATTACTGCAATATTGCTCCACATTCATGATCATGATCATCATAATTATCATTTCTCATGGCATTGCTCGCAACTGGATTGCATCTATAAATATTGTGAGTGGAAAGTGTATATGTATGCAAATGAATAGATATATGTAAAAAATAACTGATCATGGTAGTGTGCCTGAACATATATTGATTGTTAACTAACAAGCTAGGTCAAATGCTGTGGTACTTGTCCAATTAGAGTGACACATATCCTAGATTCGAAGTTGTTTTGGGGTCCAGAATATTTCCAAAATGCAGAATTTAATTGCGGAACTGTTCTGTATTGCTTGAGAAATAGTAGAAAGCGATTTCTATAAATATATTTGCCTTTGTAAATAACATAATTTAAATTAAAAAAAAAAAAAGGAAGAATTATAATGAGAATAAGTTGACTAGACTCATTGTATCAGATCACTAATGCCAAAACCGCTCTTCACGCATATAGCATAAGATATTTTGTAGTAACTGTGGTCTATTTTTCGGATAAAGATTCTTTATCAATTTTTTGTTTGTGTTAATTTTTTTATGAGAGAAATTTAAGTTTGAGGGATATATAAAAGAGAAAAAATGAAACAATTTTGACTATTTATTATTGTTTATATTAATGTGTTACTAAATTATCGAAAGATTCACAAAAAAAAATGAGAATCCTTATTCATAATCGAATTAGATTGAATCTGATCTAAATTATAGTTAAATCGGATTTAAATTATAACTAGATGGAATCAAGTAATAAATTTTGCAAACTATAATGGATCCAATCTGTCGCACACCTCTAATCAAATAAAAATTTGCGCTAACTAATGCTCTCATATTAAATGTTCTTGGTTACTATAAAAAATGAACCTTATAAAAATTGTTTTAGTTGATACATTATCTTTTTGGTGGAAGGTGGGTTGGTGGTATCATTTTCTCCTACTTGTCGCCATGCTGTTTCCAATAAATGCCTGTTCCAAGACACAAATGGGTCCCTTAATTCGTAAGCCAAAGCATGGACTCATCATTTTAGAGTAAATAAAAATAATTCGATCTCATTTATGAAAAGAACTTTAGTATGAAATATTCAATCCATTCAAATTATCTATATATATATTTTTAAATAGTAAATTATACTATTCTTAATATATAAAAATTAAAATATGTTTAACATTTGAAAAACAACATAATCATTGTTACACACGCCTTAATATATTATCAAATATAAATTTAATTGTCAAAATATATAAGTATCAAATCATAACATAGAGTCTTTCAAAAAAATAACTGATGTTCCTATTGTAAAGCTCAGTTGTCCTTGTAACCCTCCATAGGCCGTGCTTCAAAGCCCCCACCTGCTCTCTTTTCAAGTGAATAGAGCATGTAGGTTCCAAGAATTCTATTCCACACGACAAAAAACGGTTGTGAAGAGTTGTACTTGCTGCCATAAAGCTGATGGTGGACATCGTGGTATGCAGTATTGTTTCTAAAGAACATTTGGAAGACGTTTCCAGGAAGCCATAGCCCAGAGTGGTCATCCACTGATTTGATGATAGCGAAGGAGAAGAAAAAGATGGAGGATCGAGATGACATACCAGAGAGGAGAAAAGATAAGGCCACTCCAACTGTGTCGATGAGAAGCCCCTCCACAGGGTGATTGTATAGAGCCCCAAATGCAAAGGGGACAACAAGCCGGTGATGTAGAGAATGAATATGCCGATACAGAAGCTTGTTGTGGTGCATGTATCAGTGCATAAAATATTGTCATGTATCCATTACGAACATGGCCATGAGAAACTGCCTAGCTAAAGCAATTAGGAACGAGGGTTGATCAGCGTTGGCCTCGGTATCAGATGGCCTGTTACCTGTGCAAAACCAACATTCCACCATCAATGATTAAATAAATCTAGTTTCTATACAGGCATAATTCTAATTTTCCTCTATTGTTTGATATAATCATTAATTACCTCCCTCTAATTTGTTGAAATTCCATTTTCTCTCTTCTGTTAACTCCATCAGTTACCAATGAATTCTGATAATGATAGTATGCAAAAAGACTAAACTACCCCTCAATTATTGGAAAAAACTGAAAAATATAATTTAAAAAAATAAATTTAGAATGTAATTAAAAATTAGTAATATTAATTTAATTTAAAAATATTAATATTAATTCAATTTACTATGAGATTTCCACCGTCAATCACCATGATCCATGATGGATGATGGATATCATTTCAGAAAATAATCAAAAATAAAATTTTAAAAAATAAAAAAGGAAACTCAAAAAAATTCTTTTTAGGGAGATCCAATCTAGACGGATAGCGGAGATCCAATCTTCAGATTAGATCTCCACCTCTAACTGATCATCATTGACACAACATCATCAAAATCATCTCATTCATCACCATTATCAACATCGTCCCATTCTTCACCATCATCAATATTATCAACATCAACACAAATTTATCACCATCATCAACAAATTTTAAAAAATTGAAAAAAAAAAAAAGATTACAAAAATGAAAACCAAATGAAAAACAAATGAAAAATGAAAAAAAAAAACAAATGAAAAACAAATTTTATCTTCATCTGGTGATCGTCGACTTCTAGGTTTCAAAACCTAAAGAACCAGATCTGGGTTATGAAACCTAAATTTGGAAAAACTTTGAATGAATTCGGGCAACTTGGGTTTGTTTGAAGACGAATCGATTGAAACCAGATGTCATCTGGGTTCGATGAACCCAGATGAAATCTGGGTTCATCATCGAACCCAGATGATGATGGGGTTTGAGAATAAGACAAGAAGAATAGTAAGAAAAGAAGCAAAAGAAGAAGGAGAATAAGATAAAAGGAAAAGGAAGAAAAGAAGTAGAATAAGAAAAAGAAGAAGAAGAAGAAGAGAGAGAGAGCAGTGGTAGGGTGGATGAAAATAAATTTGTTTTTTTTTTTTTTTTTTTTTTTTCAGCTAATCTCCACCATCCATCTTAAGATGGACGGTGGAGATTTTGATGAAAAAAAAATTATTAATTATTAATTATTAATTTTTTATTTAATTTTTAAAATTTTTTAAAATTAATCTCTATCATCCATTTTAAGATGGATGGTGCAAATCTGATTAAAAATTTTTTTAACTTATTTTATAATAAATTAACGATTTTTTCCTCTTGATTAACGGTTAAACATTGATTTTTAACATCCAAATTAATAGCAAGAGGATTTTTTGGCTATTGTTTTAAACAACAGGGGGTTTTTGGCTGTTTATAAACTAGAAGGGAGTCCTTAGCGACTTCTAAAATCAGGGGGTTTTTTTAGCTATTATATCAAACTACAAGATGAAAAATAGAATATCCCTTCTTATAAACATTAACTATATCGGGCACAACATAAATGAATATCGGCATATAAACAACTATTAATGTAAACAATTAATGTCAACAATAATAGACGAAAAAAAAATAGCAGTAAAGATAGAAAACAAAAAGAAAAATTCAAAATAACCCAAATTAAAATTAAAAAAAAAAAAAAAAAATTGTTTTAAGCTCATTTAAAAGAAAAATTTGTTTTTAACCTCTCAAACAAATTAATTGCATCTAGCATCTCTTATTGATCAAAATATCATTGAGCGTGATGATAGAGCCTCCTGTCATGAGAGAACCTCGCATGATGAGAGGCAAGCACAACCGATTCTTTCGTTACACCGACTCTCTTATTACGCTTGAGAGTCCTGTCACGCTTGTGTGTGACGGGAGGCAAGTGTGAAAGGAGTCACTCCTCTTGTCACGGTATTTTTGAAATTTTACTCACAGTGGGTTTTTTTGAATCACAGAGTATTGAGTGTAATTTATTTGTTTGAAGGGTTGAAAACGATTTTTGTTTTGAAATGGGTAAGGTTTTGAAATTTAGAAAAAAATAAATAAATAAAATAAAACACATTTGGCAGCAGGATATGATGCCAAATAAAGCAATACAAAAATCCCCTACAAATACCATCATTCACATTGGCTATTACATCTCTGAGAATGTAGAGTGAGGCTGTGATACAAAACTACATAATTTAAGTACGATTCTATGATGTTTGAAATTGAAGAACACGTTTCTTTAACCAAACTCAATATGATATTTTTCTGCTATTCTCTTGTGAAAATGAAGGGTATGTTATGTTTGTTAGTCTTAATATCTTTCGTTTGATGATTTGATCTATATCTATTAATTTGTCCCTTATTCAAATGATTCATTATTTGCCAAATTAGCAGAGGCCGGAAGAATTTCCTAATAAATCCTAGCAGGAGAATTTTCCATCATGAAGGAAAACTACTATTCACAATTCTCCTTTTGGGGGTTCGATTGAGCTATTTTTATTTCTATCAATCTCCAAACCTATTCCATTTTGGATCACTTTCTCTATCAAAGCATAAGATTTCCAAAGTCTCAAGATGAAGAGCCGAGGCCTATTTAAAAAATAAAAAAATAAATTAAAAAAAAAAAAAAAAACTACATATGGTTAACTAGCTAATGCCAAAATATTCCGATACTTATAAGGCTTCAACCAAACTAAATAAATATCATAATTGCAAAACAAAACCAATACAATTTCCGTAATTCCCATATCCAATCAATGACCAAGCAAAGCCATATAAATACATATCTCATGCGCTCATGTACAACAAAATTTGATACAGCCTTATGCATATATGCAAGTATGCAAAATTTGGATTCAAATTATTGAAATTGGCTACAACTAAAACAACCCCACAAATAACTTCCAAAACAAGAGACCTAAAATCTCATAGAACAATCTTCCAAATCATAGCCAAACATTGCAAATCAAGAAAACCGAAAAAAAAAAAAAAAAAAACGAAACGAAAACAAAATTAACCTTCCAATTTTAATAAATCAACCATCCAAGAAAATAAAACACATATAGAGGAAAAGGAAATGAATACCGTGAACAATAGATTGGAGACGATAGCCTGAAGCAATTGTTGAAGAAGAACACCTTTGACAACGGCAGCTTTGGAGACCAGATTCTTCTCATCCTCATCTTTTCTAGAGTGCAACCTATAATTCTCCAACCCATTAATTAAAACATCCAAGAATTACATATACTCCTGAATACACCCAATACACTACCATTGGTACAATTGTCCCTAGCAACTCATTTGATACTCCAATCTCCATCCTTGCCATTCTATTCAAGCATCACAACTCTCCCTCCCCTGCACTTTCTCAAATGGACTCACCTTTATATGTTTATTACAAATTACCAACCTCCTGTTAGTTTGGACTAGTCAATGGTTAGTCAACAGATAGTCAATTTGAACACATCTAGGGATATTTTGGTCTTTTGATCGTATTTTAATTTTTTATAATTAAAAAAAAAAACTATAATTAATTTACTTGTGCTGTCATGTTAAAGTTTGTGGTTAGACTCCAAGCAAAACCCCAACTCATGTAGTCTCTAAAATGTTTCAACCAAGCATAAGATTTTCAGTTGACTAGTCTCTGGTTGATCAGATCTAGATAACGAAACAGGTATTTTTGTGGAATGTATGTGACTATTAGTTAATATGAGAAGTAAGCTTTGTCTTTTATCATACGCTACTTGATCTAAGATTTCAAAGCAAATGTCACATGTAAATAATTTTTTGTACTTGAAGCTGCCCATTCATTATTTGAAGTACTAACTGATAACACAATTAGCATTCATTATTCAAATGACCTAGAAGCTATTTGTTTTTTTCACTTACAACTTAATGGTGTTGAATTGCATCCATGAAGTTGTTTTTGTTTGTTTTTTTTTTTATGTGGTTAAACTACTTAAAATTACCCAAAAATAATTGAAGGAAAAATATTATACTTCTTGATTTTCAACTTAATTATAAATTACTTAATGACATTTAAAATATTTTATTATAGGTTTATCTTCCCTAAAATAACATATTTTTAATTTTATCCTAATTTTATATTATAAATATTTTTTCCTAATACTTATATGACATATATATATTTAAAAAAGAACCCTATCATCCCAAAATTTTTTAAAATTGGACTAATATATTTTAATTTACAATTTAAACATTTACTTTTTTATTTTGGTTGCTTTTTAAATATAATTCAACTTATACATAATTTCATTTTTTTATTTAAATATATAAATATAATTAATTCTATTATACTTTTTAATTATATTTTAATTATAAATAAATATTACAAATAATTATTTATATTTTTTTTGTTTGTATTATATTAAATAAAATTTTATAACAATTAATAATAAAAAGGGTATTAATGTTAAATCATTAATTTTCAGATAATTTTAACTTTAAAAGAAAAAATAATTTTACAATACATTCGGATGTGAGAAAAAAAAAAAAAAATATATATATATATATATATCATTAAGATTTTAAGTTCTAGTTATTATTTAGTATTTAATAAGTTTCAATACTCTTCAATCGATAAAACAAAACAAATTGGCTCCCTAGAAGTGAACTTGCTGACCGGCCCACCACATGTGACAACACAAACGAAACACAAGGGACTGCATCGTTAGCCGAGTCAATCAAATATTGCAATTTAGACTGACCAGTTGCTAGTTTTCGAGCAATCGGCGCACTAAAGGTCATCTTCATTTCTGAAATTGAAAATGAAAATAACAATACACAACCAAAAAAAAAACTACAAAAGTCGAACAAAAAAAATTTGCTCCATATATTATTATTTAGAGTAAATTACAATTTAGTTATCCAATTTAAAACTATGTTCAGATGGAGCAAACTTTTTTATTTTGTTACAATTAGTCTCCTTGCCGTTAGCCCATCTTCATTAGAATTAACTGACTAAAGGGTAAAATTATCTTTTGATCTTATTTTTAAAATTTTTTCTATTTAAATAAAATTTAAAACTTTAAATGAAATTTAATCAAATCTCCATTGATTAATTTAGAAAAACGGATGGTGGAGATTAATTTTAAAAAAATAAAAAATATTATAAAAATTACAAAAATCAAATAAAAAGTTTTTTCATCAGATGGAGATTAATTTGAAAACAATTAAAAAATTAAATAAAATAAAAATTTTAAATAAATTTTGTTTATTCAATCCCTTTCACTGTGTCTCTCTTCTCACTCAACCCTAACTGTATCTTCAACCAACAACGAAGTCAAGAACCGTTCTGGGTTTGATCTTTAACAAAATCTAGTCATTTTCAACAAAATCATCAAAATCTAGTCAAAATAAGAGACGAACAGGCTGCTTTTTTTTTAAAAAAAATCTAACCCTTAATTGTTTTGGATTCGATCGAACTTAAAACTTCATGTTTTGGGTTCGATTAAACTTGGAACTTGATCTAACCTAAAAATCTTCATGTTTCTTTTTTAAATAATAGAGTTAAAGAGAGAGAAGGGAAGATGCATTGAAAGAGAGAGAGAGAGGGCTAAAGGTAGAGAGAGAGAGACACAGTGACTAGGTTCAATCATCTGCAAACTTCAGCTTCATACATCTATAAAACATTTTCACTTGACTTTTTGCAATTTCTATTTATCTCAGATTCATTTGTAAATAGACTTAACCAATGGTGCTTTAGATCTTCTAAATATTTCTTAAAACCTAGAAAGGTAAGAGTTGGTAACTACAATTCTTTTGTGTAGCTAATGGAATGTCTAATTAGATATGATATTGTAAGCAACTTATTATCTTTTATTGAATGTTTGTCTAAAATAAGGGTCACTTCTATCGTAAGTTGGACCTTCCAAAGTGTTTAATAAAATTTCATTTAGTTTCATTCACCACTACTGTTGTGGCAAATTTATGTTATTGATGAATGTTTAAGCTATCTGTTTGCTGATTCCAAACTTTGAATGATAATCATGCCATTTTGGGTTATATACATGAGATGACTCATTATAACTATGGAAATTACTACACTAACATTATTTTTTCTTCTTTTGGTATTCTGACCATGACAAAAACATATCTTTTCACTTGCTTTGGCCAAGCTTTCAATCCTTTTGATGTCAAATATCATTTTCCTTCTTTTCCTAGAGCATTCTTGTGTTACCTATTTGTGGAAGCACAGACATTGGCCTTACTTTCGTAGCTGCTTCAAGAGGATATATAGGCTCATTCTGACAATGCCATCATCAATGAGCTTGGAAATAAGAATTCTTCTAAAAACATTTGGAGCTAAACTTGTATTAACTGATTCAGCAAAAGGCATGAAGGGACCAATTTCAAAAAAATTGAAATGAGACAGTTACATTCATTTTTGGGACTAATTTTTACATTTGAACATACTTATATTACTTTTGTTTGTGTTTTTAATATGAAGGTTTACTATTTTGATGTAATGACAACATATTAGTTTCATATATTAATGAAAATTAGTTTTCAATTAATTCTTTTGTATAATGGTATGATATAGTGCACTTTGAAATGCTATAATTTTATATATTACAACATTTCAAATAAAAAATATTACATATTAAAAATGTTATTAAAATGATAATAAAATAACTCTTATAATAGTAAGGCCTTGTATACGATTTTCAATGGAGTTGATGCAAATCAATTCCAGATGATTTCCACTTATGTTACAGCAAAGGAGGCATGTGATATTTTGTAGAATATCTATGAGGGAATAGATGATGTGAAGCGTTCCAAACTTCAAATGCTCATTTCCAGATTTGAAAACTTGAGAATGGATGATAATGATCTACTTTCTGATTTCTTTGCAAAATTAAGTGATATATCTAACGAGTGTTTTGCTTTAGGTGAAAGAATGCTAGAAAGTAAGCTGATACAAAATGTCTTGAGGTCACTCCCTAACAAGTTTCAAGTCAAAGTAGCTGCAATTGAAAAACGCGAGAACCTGAACAATATGAGGATGGATAAGTTGATGGGTTCTCTACAGACATTTGAATTGAACTTAAAGCAAAGGAAATGGGAGAAGTCCATTGCTTTTCAATTAATTCAAGAAGAGCTAAGAAACAAGAGGATTCAAAAACTAATGAGGATTCTGAGTTAGCATTGTTAACAAAGAATTTTCAAAAGTATTTAAAAATGATAGGAAGAAATCCTAAGGCTGCTTCGAGGTCTTTCAATGGTAATAATACTTCTAAACTTGATGAAACTAACAAAAAGAAAGGTATTAAATGTAAGGAATGTGAAGGTTTCGGCCACATACAATCAAAGCATGCAAACACATTGAAGAAGAAGTCTAAGGCCATGATGAAGATTTTGATAATGGCAGTGATGATGATTTGGTAGGACAAATTGCATTAACTTCTTCTATGATTAATGAATCTGTTGTGCAGGACTATGCAGAAAATGTTGCTATGTCAAGTTCCAATGTTGTAACATCTGATAAGGATATGGAAATAGATACTAACTATTCAAAGTTAGAAATGGATCAGGAATCATTCTAGGAAGCTTGTCAGAAGCTATATGAACAATGGTTAACAGTTTGTGGTGAAAACCAGTTTGTCATAAAGAAGAATGATATCATTGTAAAGTCTAAAGAAAGTTGAAACTACAGGAACTTAAATACTTGCTTCAAGAGAATGAGTGCAACATTAAAAAACTCTTAAGTGAGCTAGAGAGAACTCAGAAAAGAATGAAATGATGAGTTTAACAACTAAAAGACTAATTGAAATTTTGACAGTACGGAAACCTACTGGTTATCATTTTGGATTAGGCTATAACGGTAAGAAGTTTGAATCCAAAACAGTTTTTATGAAATCTTCAGTTAGTAAGGCTATGACAGTACCAAGACAAAACACTGCAACGTCTAGTATGTATGGTGCAACATGTTCTTAACAAGTCACGACATCAGATAACAAAACAGTAGTGTCAAGTAATAAAGGTAAGGTATGTAAGTTTGTACCAATATGTCATTTTTGTGGTATAAAAGAACATATCAGATCTAGATGCTATGCCATGTTGTATTAGCTTAGAAGAGGCTTTTCTAGGCAAACTCTAAGAGTTAAAATTGATTTGAACAGAAATCCTTAGAAAGTATGGGTAAGAAAGTTTGAACTCACTTATAACATTGATTTATCATGTTCAAACAAGTGTTCTGTTAATTTTTGGTATTTTGATAGTGCTTGTTCTAAACACATGGCAGGTGATAGAGAATGCTTGGTGAAGTACAGAACTATGTCAAGTGGTAAAGTTACCTTTGGTAATGGAGCCAAGGGAAGAGTTCTTGGTCGAAGGACTCTAAATCTTGATGGATTACCAAAGCTTGAAGATGTGCTCCATGTGGACTTAAAGCTAATTTGATTAGCATAAGTCAAATATGTGATCAGGATTATTTTGTTAACTTCACTCATGATAAATGTTTGTTATGAACCGATCAAACCAATGTGTATTGGAAGGAAAAAGATTTGTTGATAACTATTATATCTTGTCTCAATCCTTGACATGTCATAGTGCTTCAAATATTGATATTAATTTGTGGAATGAAAGATTAGGTCATTTGAACATCAAATCCTTGACTAAGCTTTTGAATGTAGATGTTGTTCAAGGAATTCCCAAGTTGAGTAAAAAATCAACAAATATATGTCGTCCTTGTCAACATGGAAAGTCTGTTAGGAGTTCA
Organism: Nephelium lappaceum; assembly: GCA_021234005.1. Classification (NCBI taxonomy): domain Eukaryota; kingdom Viridiplantae; phylum Streptophyta; class Magnoliopsida; order Sapindales; family Sapindaceae; genus Nephelium; species Nephelium lappaceum. The sequence continues at coordinate 41,698 of JAIZFV010000572.1, forward strand.
CAAAAGAATGTTCAAAACATTGGAACATCAAGTGTGTTGGAACTGTTGCATATGGATCTTATAGGTCCTATGCAAGTGGAAAACTTGGGAGGTAAAAAAATATATGTTTTTTTTGTGTAGATGATTTTTCTAGTTTCACATGGGTTGATTTCATAAGAAAAAAATCAGATACTTTTGCTATGTTTAAAAAGTCATCTGTTAAACTAATTACTCAAATGGAACATAAAATTAATAGAATTAAGAGTGATCATGGTAAAGAATTTGATAATTTTAGCTACATTGAGTTTGCTGATGGTCATGGGATTTCCCATGAGTTTTTGCTCCTAAAACACCTAAACAGAATGGTGTTGTAGAGAGGAAGAATAGGACTTTACAGGAGATGACTAGAGTCATGTTAAATAACACAAAAAGGTTGCCAAAAGATTTTAGGCAGAAGCTTTGAACACAGCGTGTTACACAATTAATAGGGTTTATCTTAGACTAGGTACCAAGCAAACTCCTTATGAGATCTTGAAACATAAGAAGCCTAACTTGAGTTATTTTCATGTATTTGGGAGTGTGTATTCATTTTCAATGATAGGGTACAACTTGGTAAGTTTGACTCCAGAAGTAATAATGGTATTTTCTTGGGTTATTCTATATACATTATAGCTTATCGTGTTTACAACATGAAAACTCATACTGTTATGGAGTATGTGAATATGGTTATTGATGACAGTACTAATTTTGCTGGGAGCAATAAAGAGGAAATTGGGGTTAGCCTAATAGATGATGAATCTGTCGGTTAGTCAGGTGTTGTGACAAAAACTAACCGAGTTGCAACAGAGATGGTTACAACAGATGATTCCAATGGAATAACATTGCAGCAACAGAAGTTAAAATCACGAGAAAAAGTCTCAACCAGCATGCCACAAGATCCTAAGAAACCTTCCTCAAGGATAAAGAAAGATCATCTAGTTGAGTTTATTATTGATAAATTAGATGAAGATGTAGTCACTAGGAAAAAACATGTTAATATTGTGCAACATGTTTGTTTTAACTCATTGTTTTAACCTAAGAATGTGACTGAAGCTATACATGATGAATTTTGGATAAAAGCAATGCATGATGAGTTAGAGCAATTTGTTAGGATTGATGTATAGATACTTGTGCCTAGACCTCAGCATGTGAATGTAATTAGTACCAAATGGATTTTTAAGAATAAAACTGATGAATTTGGTAATGCTATGAGAAACAAAACTAGATTAGTTACTCATGGATATACTCAGGTAGAGAGTATTGATTTTAATGAAACTTTTGCTTTTGTTGCTAGGTTAAAGTTAACAAGATTGTTGCTTGCTGTTGCTTGTGTTATTGGTCTCAAGTTATTTCAAATGGATGTTAAAACAATATTTTTGAATGGAATTTTACATACGAAAGTTTTTGTTGAGCAACCTAAGGGTTTTAAAGATCCTCACTTTCTTAATCATGTTTTCAAACCATAAAAACTCAAAAAGAAATTTTATGGTTTGAAACAAGCTCCTAGAGCTTGGTATGAAAGGTTAACAAATCTTTTAATTGAGAAGGGATATAAAAGAGGCAGTGTTGATAGAACTTTGTTCATCAAATACTTTGACTCTAGACTTATAATTGCACAAATTTATGTTGATGACATTGTATTTATATCTACTTCTCAATCTAAAGTGCAGGAATTTGTCAAGTAAATGAAAAAGGAATTTGGGATGAGCATGGTGGGAGTAAACTTGTTCTTAGGTTTGTAGGTCAAACAACTTAACAATAGGATTTTCATCTCCCAAAACAAGTATGCTAAGAACTTGGTGAAGAAATTTGGTTTAGAAAACACCAAGTTTGATAGAATTCCAATGGGAACAACTGTAAAATTGTTTAAGGATAAAGATGGAGTTGATGTTTATCTAACACTCTATAGGAGTATGACTAGAGGTCTACTATACTTGACAGCAAGTAGACTTGATATCAACCATATTGTTGGTGTGTGTGCAAGATACAAGGTTGAGCCAAAGGAGTCACATGTTTCAACTGTGAAGAAGATACTAAAATATGTGAATTGGACAACTGATTTTGGTTTATGGTTTACAAATGATTCCAATGTAAATGTTGCAAGTTTCAATTGTGTTGATTGAGTAGGTACTGCAAATGATAGGAAGAGCACCAGTGGTGGGTGTTTCTACCTTGGAAACAATTTGGCGGCATGGCACAACAAGAAATTAAATTCCATTTCTTTGTCTATCACGGAGGATTATGATATTATTTCTAAAACTTAACTGTGTTTTGTGATAATACTAGTGCCATTAATATTTCAAAGAACCCTATTCAACATTCAATGACTAAACACATAGACATAAGACACCACTTTATTAGGGATTTACTTGAGCAAAAATAATAATCTTAGAATATATTGAAATCGACAACCAACTTGCAAATATTTTTACAAAACCCCTTGGTGCTTTTAGATTTGATTCATTGAGAAAGTTCTTAGGGATTTGCTTAATTTGATTTGATTTTGTTTTATGAATGACATGAGTTCATTGATTGATTTCTCTTTAAAATTTATTATATTTTCTCCAAGAAAAGATTGAAAGTGAACTCATACAGTTAATTTAATATTCTTTTATAATGCTTGCTATTTAATTGAAAGATGTATTAGTTGATGTCTATGATACAAGTTTTCCTAAGAGCTGAGTCTAGATTAATTTTGTTAATTGAATTTTCACTGTAAAAACTTTGAATGATCCTTGTGTGAAAAGTTCAAATGCTCTTTAAGTCCCACGTTAGGAAAGTGCTACCGCTGTTGATGCGTAAAAGCTAATCATGAGTAATTTAGGCCTCTGTATCACAAATATAGAGAGGATAATCTACCATGAATGAGGGCTACCTCGGTGACAATGTGAAAGCTACCTAATTGTAGGAGACCTTTGTTGAAAAATGAGAATTTTAGTTGCAAGAGCATAAAAGAAAAATCAACTAGAAAAACCGATAATGCAACTTATGAATTCATGTCAAAAACAGAAAAATGGATGTTCAAACATTTAAATGACATGTTACAACTTGAGAGCCTAAGTTATTACTCAAAATGAAAAAAATTGCATGATTCAGGATCCGTGAAAAAGAAAAATAATTGTGGTTTTTTCAATTGATTTAATTCATCATGTGCTCACATGATAGGAGAATTTGTTTTACGGACTAACGTGAGGTATTAATTGATTCTTACATCTTGTATTATTTTTGAATATGAGCTTGAGTGCTAGTAGGGAGCTGAATATATTTTTCAAAAGAGAAAATATTTTTATTTTCTTGGGAAATCAGAAAAAGGTAACAAAATTGATGGGGTCAAATTTTGATTATTGTAATTTGCAAGTTGGTTAAAGAAATTACTAGTTTTGTTCAAAACCGGTTATTTTGACCGGATTCCTAATTGAGTGGGAAATCTTATGTTAATTGTGTTTAAATTTCGGATTTCCTAATTGGGTGAGAGTTTAAATTTTAACTTATTTAAAATATAAATTTCCTAATTTGATGGTGTTTTGAAAAAAAGGAACTAAGATCTTTTTGAATCATAAATTGATATTTCCTGATTGATGGTCAATCTCTATATATAAGAATTTTAGGGTTTCATATTAAAAAACTAACCACTCTCATTCACTTTTTACCACCACCTCTTATGTGTTTGTCTATCTTGGCTGTGTTGTTACTCAAAGAACATGTGTTGTGACTGAAACAATGAAGGTGACATGAGGACCAGTCAAGTCTTCAACTCCAATCAAAAGGTCAAAACGCACTAGAACTGTATATAATGAACCAAGTACTACTTTCATGGACCTTAGTGAATTAATGGAGGTCGACAATCCACCTCAAGAATAACCTGTTCAAGCTTTTACATTGCCTCCACCACTAAAACCGACTCCAGTAGTGACTAAGACAAAAAGAAAGCAAGCAGCCAACAAGTCCCTCATCATTTTCTTAAGAGGAATCACAGTCCAGCTCAAAAGATGAAGGTTCGGAGGAATCATTTAGTAAGGAAAAAAGGGTTTGAAGACAACCCTAAACCCGTTTCTAACAAAGGGCAGTTCAAGAACCTAAACCAGTTCCTATCAAAAGTGCAGAACCTACTCCTGAAAAATGGTACATTCCTTCTAAGGCTTGCTCTCTTAATTTCTTTAAGAATGAACATGAAGACATGTTTAAGGTGTACCCAAACTGAAACTTTATTGTTGAGAAAAATATTAAAGTGATGAGTTTTAGGCCTCAAGGTGTGTTTAAGGTTTTATAGGAATAGAAATGGATGAATACTGTGACAAATATCAAAAGATATATGCCTAAGATTGTTGAAGAGTTTTATACTAACATAATTGATGAGGAGGAGGATGCGTTTGTAAAACACTAAGTGTATGTAAGAGGTCATATGTATGATTTTTCCTCTTAGGCTATTAGAGACTTTCTTAAGATCTTCAAAACCTATTTTATCTTTGAGTTTGATAAAGAGTACGAAGAGGATGATGTAACAACTATGCTACAAGGATAGATTAGTGACTGGCCTGAATCAAATTCCTTGAAGACCTTTAGTTTGATTTTGAAGTACTCTGTTTTGCACAAGATTGTCATGACCAACTGGTTACTAGCCAGTAATTATTCCAAGTGACAAATCAGATGACATTATTTTTATTTGATATTGGTACAGGTGTTAAGACTAACTTGGGAGTTGTCATCTATGATCATATCACTTCTTTTGTAGATGGGGAGAAGAAAGCACAGAAGCTTGTGTTTCCTTGCTGGATTACCAACATGTTACAGAGTCAACATTCACTGATTCTTCCTAATGAGACTGTTATTGGTGTTAGTTCTAACCTTGTTCTACTCAGGTTAAAGTCAAGAGTTACAGATGATGGAAAAGGTGAGGAATCATCAAAGGAAAAGAGGACCAGTTCCCACAAGAAGAAAAAAGCTTCTTCAATTTCAACCTCCAAGCAAGTTGTTTAGCAGCCTATAGTGAGCAATATACCTACTTCAACTAGCACTCAAGTAGCAGGTCCCTCAAGTGCAACAGCTGAGCCTATGGAGTCTTCCTTGGAAAGGTTGGAAAAGGTATATTAGCAGTTACTTGAAAGACTAGTAGGACTAAAAGCTGCTTACAAGTCATTTATATTAACACCACAATCCAAGTCTAAGAAAAGGAAACATTGAACATGTTTGTTCAATAAGTTAAATTGTTTTCAGATTGCTCTGGTTGATGAACTTTATTTTTGTTTTTGGTTTGTCTTGTTCAATTGTTTAAACTGTTAGGTGAATTTTATGATAGGCTCCGTACTTCTTGTGGTATTACTCTCTGTGTTTTGTTTAAAACCCTTTTGTTTATCTTTTGTAGGATGTTAAGAATAGAATCAAATCTGTTCAAATTTTTCGATCTCTTATGTTTGATTTGCTCTATTTATGTTTTGTTTTGTTGTGATTACTTTGGCCCTTTTATGTCAAAAAGAGGGAGAAATGGTTGATTCATCTTTGTTTCATGTTTGTTTCTTTTGATTTTAGGGAGAATGTTTTGGAGAAGTTGAGTTGCAAAAGAGCTTAATGTTGATGCAAAGTGGGAGAACAGACTCAAGGGAAGTAGTTGTTTATTAGAAATCTCGATTATGAAGTGAACTGGATTTGTTTAGAAGGAAACATGGTTTGCATGATGTTTTGATTGGTAATATGGTTTTGCAATAGAAGATGCCAAAGGAGGACATATTTAATGCACATGTGTGTAGTGCACTTAATAGTTAGCTTCTTATGGCTTTGAGCATTAGTGTATAACTTTGATGATTGGCCTTGTTTGTATAACAAAACTCATGGAAAGCTTATGTTTACATGGACTGTAGTATCTTTATATTCTGTGTTGATTATTGTCTAAGTTATAACATGCAGGTTAGTGTTGCAATATTAGTTTTAATATTATAACGAATTTTTCTTGACAGTTCACAGTGTAGGTTCTAGTATAGTTTTTTGAACAATGTATGAAGTGTTTTAATCATGTTTTAATGATTTTTGTCTGACTTATTAAGTAATTATATGATTATTTAATATTGTTATTGCCATGAATAAAGTGCATAATTTCCTTATAGGTTTGTATTAAATGAAATATCTTTTTTATAAAGAAATTTATTTATTGTTGACTTGTGTAAATTGAAAAATATCTTTCTATGGTTATGGAAAGTATTTTATTTGTCAACTAAGGTTTTATATTGTAGGAAACTTCATTCTTTTCTAGTTTATAAGTTTGGAAGAGCAAGGATACTATTTCTTTGTGCATTCGGTCAATGAAGACAAATAAGGGAAGTTTCCTTCTTTGGTTTGATTTACTTTAACACAGATTTTATTTTCTACCATTTAGTTTCTAAAAATAACTTTTAGGTCATTTTCTTGATAGACAAGGTGTGGCACATATGGGTATATAAGGATAGAGAATAAAATGCTACTATGTGAATTTTTTGAGTGTGCAAGTAGTGCGATACAAGTGCAGAAATTTGTGTGCTTGTAGTTCGTGTTTGTGCATGGAGTTTGAGTGCAGCACGTTGATGAAAACATTTTAGAAACATGTTTAGGTGACTTGAGGTTCTCAACTTCAAGTAGTTTATTGGTGAAGTTTTTGTGAGGGAAAACAGTGTATATTCATTGAGAGATATTCATTGTAATATTTGGAGAGGCTTGTTCTTTAAGTTTGTGTGCTAGATTTAGGCTTGTGAGGCTAGAGAGTCTAGAGTGAGTGCTTGTTGGGATAACAAGACATTTGGCTATAGAAAGAGGAGATAGATTCACAGATTGAAAGAATTTCAAATTGCTGTCACTTATGAAGGCAAAAGGAGCTTGATGAAACAATGATAATAGACAAATACTTCATCTTGCGTCAACTCTAAGAGGGAGTCTTAGGTTGGATAAGACAATTAGGTTATACCTGTATGTTCATTAATAGTTGATCTCTCTGGGTAAGGCCTTGTGGATATAGAGTAATACCGAACCACATTAAAAATGTTCTTATATTGATCTATTATTACTGTTTATTATTTCCGTATTACAGTTTATATATTATGACATATAACTCAAGTTACAACATAACTTATTAAGTCATAACATTAAATAAATCCAACATAGACAAAAATTAGTTAGTCTACAGCAAACATACATTTTCACTCTTAAAATGATGACTCACTAACTTTAAAAAGTTAGAAAAAATCAATTAAATTTATTCATTACATTATCTCTCCTAAAACAGATTCTCTCTCTTATTTAATTAACTTTTTAAAGTTAGAGAGTCCTCATTTTAAAAGCACCATATATATATAGTCCTTTTAAAATAAGAACTCTCTTACTTTAAAAAGTAAGGACCAACCATTCAAATTCATCTGTTACATTTAAATTAAATAGGAGAGAGAATTTGTTTTAGGAGATAACATGCAATTGATGAATTTTATTGGTTGGTCCTTATTTTTTAAAATAAGGGTGTCCTCATTTTAAGAGGACAATATAAAAAAAATATATATATATATTTAGTGGCGGATCCAAAAATCCATATGAGGGGGGCACTTTTATATATAAAATTTTCTTTGTAATGTTCCTTCAATTACTAGAAGAACATTATATGAAATAAAAATAGTTAAAATACATAACCAGTAAAGGATATGTAATTTTACCCTTTATAAGATTGTAAACAAAAATTTTTTAAATAACATTCTTAATACAAGTATAAAAATAAAAGCACACTAATTGTGAGTTGATTGTGCACTAGCTCCATTTTTCTCAGTGAGAGAAGTTCAAATTTCATATTACTAAAAAAAATAAATAAAAACTTAATTTAGAGATATGTCTTCTTTATGATAATAGTTGCTATTCAAATTAAAAATAAATATATATATAATCAAACTACATATATTTATTATCAGAGTTACTAATCAAACTATATTTATAGTCTTTTATCTAATAAATGTATGTGATTTATAACAAAATAAAGTAAAATAAAAATAAAAGATAAAAATAATTATAATTCATATGAGTATTTTTATTTATGAATTTTATCATATAAAATAGTTTATGTAAAAGAAAAATAATTCACACCAATAATCGTGAGTAAACCAAGACCTATTAAGATTAAATAACACCATATGTTTTATTCTTTAGATCGTGTAAACATGATATAGTTATTAAAAAAAATAATTTGAAATGAGTATAATAGTTTTTAAAGTCAAAATGTTTCAATTTTGAAGATCAATTTGTAATAATGGAATAACAAAAGAGAGGGAAAAAAAAAAAACAAAGCGCAAAACAATAATTACAAGTGAATAAAAGAATAAAAAATTTAAAAAATAAATAAAAAATGAAAAACACATGAGTCAAAAGGGGATTCAACCATGGTTCCCCATGGAAAGGAAGGCACACACAACCATCAAATCCATTTTGGTTTTTTGTTTGATTTTGGCATTTTATTTATATGATATACTAAATGACTAAAAAGGAGAAAAAACAAAAACTTTTAGGTGGGGCTAGGAATCGAACCCTAGCCACTTGGTGACAGTGAGAGAAAAAGGCATGTGCAACCATCAATGCCACTTAATGAAAATAACGCAATGTGGCATCGATTTTATATATTTAAATAGCTAATGATTAATATAGTAAACTTAATTAATTTTTAAAAAATTTCACGGGGGGCACGTGTTCCCTCTCGCCCAATGGTGGGTTCACCCCTATATATATATATTTATATATATATATATATATATTTCATGTAATGAACAACATGCGTTCATGGTTCGATCCTCACTTATGTACTCTTTCTCTCTTTTTTTTTTTAAAGGTAATGAACAGTGTGTGTGGGTTTTATGTGCTCTTTTACACTTGTGCTATTTCTCATATATATATATATATATTTTCATGTAATGAACAGTGTGCGTTTATGGTTCGATCCTCACTTATGTGCTCTTTCGCATTTTTTTAAAGGTAATGAACACCTCACTTATGTGTACTTTCTCATATTTTTTTAAAGGTAATGAACACCTCACTTATGTGCTCTTTCTCATATTTTTTCGAAGGTAATGAACAGTATATATGTGTTTGTTGGTGTTCGAATTTGGGTTGTAAAAACAAATAACATAGATACTTACCAATCGATCAAATTTTCACACTTGAAGTGTTTTGATTTTGAAAACTTTTATAATCTATCATGAACTATGAACATTTTTTTCTTTTTTATATTTATGAAGAATTATCGTTAGTTATCATAAACTTTTTTTTTTTTAATTGCAAACTATATCATATTTGCATAAACTGTTGACTAATTTTCCTTCAATTTTTCAATCTTTCAGGTTTTTTTTACATCTCGTTCATAACTTAAATGTTATGAATTTATTTCTATGCTTTAGTGATAATGTATAAACTCACCAGTGTTTTAATGCTTTTTTATGGGTTTTACTCGTAAAAGTAATAGAGGTTATTATGACCAAATTTTAAAAATAAAAATATGTTTAATTATGGGTGAATTGCACCTCTATTTATAGTTTAAATAGTTAGTACACTTTCCTTTCATATTCATGATAAGAGTTTGAGTTTCATAATGTATATTTAACATTATACATAGAGAGTTTTCTTTCTCTTTATATAATAAATTTCATAAATAAAAAAAACTTATGAACTATAATTGTTTTTATCTTAATTATTTTTTATTTTATTTTACTTTATTATAAAGTGCTCCTCTAATATAAACCACTGGGTCCTCCACTATATATATATATAGAGCCAAAAACATATTTGCATTACCAAACAGAGAAGTCAAGAAAAATATTAGACAAATAAGAAAAAGAAAATCACTATTTACTAATTTTGTCTTAATTAAATTGATTAGGGGCTTGAAAACTTGGTAGTCAGCTTTGGCTTGACATTTGATGCTAACTAGCGACTAGATGAGCTTGGTTTGCATTACAAAGTACATTTGCATATTTGCACTACAAAATAGAGAAGTCAAGAAAAACTAAAATAATAGAAAAATAAAACTGCTAACCTTGTGTGAGTCAAAATCATTCTAGCCTTAAAAACTTGGTAGTTTTAGCTTTGGCTCGAATTTTCTAGCGTGTGTGAATTTTTGGGCTTCTAAAGAAAGTGTTTCATAGCAAATGACGTAGTTTTAGAGTAAGTAAACGATCAAAAATTAATGAAGAATGAATCATGGCCGTACAATTTATTAAGTGCCACGTCTTAAAAGCTTAGAAAAAGTTTAGCTTAGGAGAGATCTTTGTCCATTAAAATAATTATCTTACAATGAATGAGGTTAATACTAGATCTTCTTTTCTATGTTAATATATACTTTCATGTAATACTCTACTTCTTGCCTTGTGCAGCTTATTTATTTTTCACTAGTTTGTAGGTGCTTAGCTATTATATCATTTATGTTGCTTAGGCTGAAGAAATTACATTATTTCTCATGGGGAATTTTCCCTTGTAGTCTATGGCAATAAACATTAAAACAGTTATTAAGTTTGGAGTTGATACTTTTTATATATCAATTGCATCAATGAAGAGAAGAAAAGCATGGGAGAAGATTAAGGCATGCCAGCTAGGTTGGAATCGCAAAACATCTCTTCCCATGCCTATAACCCTTCAAGATGATAACTTTTATCAAAAGAAAAACAGACAAAATAGAAAATGGGGATATAAACCAAAACCCTAAGGTCAAACGAAATGGTTGAAAGGTAAGGGAGATATATCCCTATAAACAAAAGAATTACAAGACTCTAAACAAATAAACCCACCAAACATCTTGAAAAAGAGAAAAGTTGATAGACCCTAAATAATTTGCGGTTTGATTACCTTGGCAATCAATACGATAACATAAGTTTTGATAAGCGAAAAGTAGTGCAAACATCTATGCCAAGAGGAGAGAAACCTTCAAGGAACATTCAAAGAGCAAGTTGAAAGAAGAGAGTAACCCATGTAACAAGAGTTGTACTTTATCCAAAGTGATTTTCAATCATAAAGAAATTCCAATTGATCGTTAGATTTAATAACCATAGACAACTTTGCTTCAACAACATGCATGGTACACAAAAGATAGAAGTTCATCATGCCCAAGAAGAGAAGTGCTTACCCACTGGAAGACAAGAAGAGCTAGCATCTCCCTTTCCTAAGGCAAAAGAGCAGCATCCAGGCCGGTGGACTCAACACTTTGCTTCAGAAGTGGAGAGAATTTCCACTGATGTACTTGTAGACAATTTGCAGATTGATCAAAAGCATCCAGCAGCGCCACACCAGTAGAAAGAGTTAAGCTACTAAGCTAAGCTGCTGTTGGGTTAACAATTAACAACTTCTCTCTAACTTTTATGAGTCTGCTTAAAATATTTTTCATGTTGGCTCTATTTTGTGGTAAATCTGTGGTACAATCTATGGCCAAACTTAAGATAGATAAGACACATTGTTGCTTAACGGACCAATCTTTGTCATCTCTTCTTAGCAAATTGTTGTCTATAACTTCCACAAGTGAACCATATAACGACTCACTAACCCAACTTCTCAAGCTCATTTCCCTAACAAACATATCTTCAGTTGGCTTCTTCTTTGTAAATGTTTCCATTAGCATTATACCGAAGCTGTAAACATCACATTCTCTAGATATTATTCCCTCTCGTCCATATTCTGTTAATACAATTTGTTTCGTTAACTTTAATAAATAAAACTAAAAACTTACATAAAAATTAAACAATAAAAATAGGGAATTTAGAATAACCTGGTGCCATATAACCAATCGTGGCAAGAGTCTGTGTGTGTGTCATCGACTCTTCGTTAGATAAGAGCTTCACAATTCCAAAATCACTCAAATGTGCTACCATGTTTTCATCTAGTAGGACATTACTAGGCTTTAAGTCACAATGGACCATGGAAATTGAATTTCCAAAGTGAAGGTAGTCCAAAGCGGATGCAACATCTATCATTATGTTCAATCTTTGTAAAGTATCTAAAGAGCAGTTGTCAGAATACAAACATTTCTCTAAGCTCCCACTTGGCATGTAGTCTAGCACCAAGGCTTTAAAATCCTCGTTTGAACAACTGCTAATGACTTTCACAAGATTCCTATGTCGAGTGCCACGCAATATTTCACATTCAACATCAAAGCTCCTATTTACTCTTTCAAGTTGCAAATGAAACACTTTTATTGCAACTTCAGTTCCATCTAAAAGTCTTCCTTTGTAGACTGAACCAAAACCCCCAATGGACCATGGAAATTGAATTTCCAAAGTGAAGGTAGTCCAAAGCGGATGCAACATCTATCATTATGTTCAATCTTTGTAAAGTATCTAAAGAGCAGTTGTCAGAATACAAACATTTCTCTAAGCTCCCACTTGGCATGTAGTCTAGCACCAAGGCTTTAAAATCCTCGTTTGAACAACTGCTAATGACTTTCACAAGATTCCTATGTCGAGTGCCACGCAATATTTCACATTCAACATCAAAGCTCCTATTTACTCTTTCAAGTTGCAAATGAAACACTTTTATTGCAACTTCAGTTCCATCTAAAAGTCTTCCTTTGTAGACTGAACCAAAACCCCCAATGCCAAGTAGGTTGCTTCCGCTAAATCCATCCGTTGCTCGAAGAAGTTCTTGGTAAGAAATTCTTCTCCATGATGCTGCTAGTGACATACCAATATCAACATGACTAGGCAGTTTTGTGTTACTTTCTCGACACTTTACGAATATAAGTATGAGAGCCAAGACAAGTATTGTTAATGCAGCAATTGCAGGCAAAACAATTCGTAGAATGAAAGTAGTCCTTGATTTCCGATGAGTATTAATCCTGCATAGTGGGATTTGCAATTGAGGTGAACCACACAATGCTTGATTCCCCCTAAATGACTCAATTGTGAAGTTTGCAAACCGTCCTCCTCTAGGAACTTCTCCTTCTAGTCGATTAAAAGACAAATTCAGATATTCGAGGTACAAGAGTTTCTCTAAGGACTTGGGAATAGCCCCGGAGAGATTATTCCTCGACAAGTCTAAAGATTCCAAGCTAGTCATGTAACCCAATGATTCAGGAATCATCCCTTGTAGTCTACTATATCTCAAGGAGAGAAATTGTAGATTTTGTAGGCCTCCAATACTGCTAGGGATATCACCTGATAAGTTATTGCTTGATAAATCAATCATTATCGCAACTTTCAAATTTCCAATGTCTAATGGAAGTGGTCCATTTAGAGAATTTGATGACAAATTTAAGCCCAAAATGTCACTAAGATTCCACAAAGTTGAGGGTATTGCGGAACATAACTTATTGGAGCCTAACCAGAGACTCCTTAAAGTGGTGAGATTACCCAGGCACAGAGGGATAGAACCAGAAAGCTTATTGTTGTGCAAAATCAATTCAGCCAAATTATTTAAATGACAAATATCATTTGGGATGGATCCTTCTAGTTTATTATTTTCGAGATAAACACCTTGGAGTTTCTGCAATCTTTTGAGGGTAACAGGAATACGTCCAGTCAATTGGTTGTTCGCCAAGCCTAACACCATCAAGTTGTGTAAGTTGCCAATTTCTTCTGGAATGTCACCAGTAATGTTGCATTCATACATCGTGAAATATTCTATAGAAATTGAAAGATTTCCTATGGAACTTGGAAGGATGCCGTTTAGTGGATTCTCCGCTAACTCTAAATCTCGTAATCTTTTGCAATTTGCCAAAGAAGAAAGGAAGCTCATATATGAAGTTGCTGTCAAATAATTATTAGCCAAGCTGAGGAACGTCAGGCTTCTTAAATTACCAATTCCGCTAGGAATAAAGCCTGAAAATGAGTTAGATCCCAAATCTAGATAAGAGAGCTTGGAAATATTGGCAATAGAACTGGGAATTGTCCCGCTAAAATAATTTGCCGCCATCCCAAGTACCTGAACGTTTGGAAGCTTAACATCTATGTCTGACGGAAGACTTCCTGAGAATCTATTACCAACAAGTGAAAGATGAGTCAACGTTGATATGTTGAAGATTGCAGCTGGGATTTCGCCGGATAGGTTGCTCATTGACAGCCCCAAAACCTTTAGATGACGAAAATTACTGATTTCATATGGTATCTCACCTGGAAATATGTGAGGTGAATTACGAAATTATGAATTTTATCAAAAACCGAAAAAAAAAAAGAAAAAAAGAAAATGCAATACTCCCCTTTATAGACAATAATTAGTCATGTTTAAAGTACTGTATTTTATTGAAGTTGATAGCATGAGACTAAACCATATTGAACCGAATTGAGTTATATCTAGTTTTGTTCTGCATTTGGATTGTGTATCACACTATATTATGCACTGTGCTAAAACTATATTTATTCCATCTAGGTTCATATTTAATTTTAATATATTTTATGTGATAACTTAATAATATTTTAATAAATAATTTCAGATAAATTATGTTAAATAATATTTTGATAATGTAATTTATTTTTTAAATATCCACCACGGCAATCATAAGTATAATCTAGAATACAATATAGTCAATAGCTATTAATTAAATAGTTTAATTTATTACTTTCTTTATACCCTTGTCTTTATTTGGATACTCACTTTGTCTTATTATATAATTTTTAAAATTATTATCATGTTATATTGGAATTGCAAAAAATTATAAAATAAAACTTTTAACTTTAATAATATGTTAAATACACACACAAAAGTACACATTTTTTCTCTCACATACACAAAACTATATATATATATTCGAGTTGATCTTATTATTATCCATTTTAAGATTATAGACTATTAGATAATTGACTTTGTCATATTAGTATCTTGAAATTGATAATAATAACATCAATTCGAATTGAGAAGATAATGTGTATATATTTATATATTTATATATATAGTGCGACAACATGTGAAACAAGTTGTGCTCTACTATAGTTATCAATTTAAATAATGTGTTAGATCATGTTTTAGTGTCACATCAAACTACAGACGATTAAATAATTGGACTAAAATTTTTTTAAGTGAAACAAGCATTGTCTAGTAACCTAATTTTAGTGTTCAAGCCAATATAACAAACATGTTTAATAGACACCTTATAAGAAATGCGACACTCATGTATGATCGATTCACTCTGTTTACTGAATTATAAACAATAAAAAAAAAAAAAATTAAACATACTAGGAGAGAGATTTATAGTGTACCTGCTAAGTTGTTAAGGCCAAGATATAGTTCTTCTAGCATGGTCAAGTTCCCAATATCATTTGGTATTCTTCCTCTGAATTGATTATAAGACAATGAAACAATTTGAAGATTCCTACACCGCCACAAATTGTGTGGGATTCCACCGGTGAATTGATTATGAGACATGTATAGTCCTTTCAAAGCAGGAAGATTCTGACCAATGTCGGATAGGTGACCCGTCAAGCTATTATTTGAAAAGTCCAAAGCAGTTAGAGAAGATAGGTTAAAGATAGTTGAAGGAATAGGCCTTGATAATGTATTGTTTGTTAGCAATAATAGTTTCAAGTTTGCAAGATTGCCCAGTTCTTGTGGAATTTGTCCTGCAAATTAATTAAATCAATATGTGTAAACATTTATTTTACTTTTTTATCATTTAACAAAAGTAGAAAAAAATTCTTACGCCAATTTTGTCCATAATATACGTCTAGGCTGCTTCATACCATACCTTCAAGATGGTTGAATCCAAGATATAAACCCTTGAAATTTTGATATATTTTATTTGATAACTTAATAATATTTTTAATAAATAATTCAACATAAATTATTTTAAATAAAATTTTGATAATGTAATTTACTTTTTAAATATCCACCACGACAATCATAAGTATAACTTAGAATACAATATAGTCAATAGCCATTAATATATATATATATATATTTTAAAAAATCATTATTTGAAACCCATTACGATGCAATAGTCAATAGCCAATTAAAGAAAACATTATTTGAAACCCCTAATATTTTCTTACATCATCAAATTTAATCTTGTTATGGACTATATATGCATATATATATATAAATACATATATACATATTCTACATTTACGGTTTGTACATTTCCACTTCTTTTTTAATTAAATTATTTAATTTATTACTTTTTTTATGCCCTTGTCTTTATTTGGATTCTCACTTTATCTTATTATATAATTTTTGAAATTATTATCATATTATATTGAAATTGCAAAAAATTATAAAATGAAACTTTTAATTTTAATAGTGTTAAATACAAACAAATGCAAAACTACATAAAATTTTTATATCACACACACAAAACTATATAGATAATTGACTATATATTAGTTATTATTTTATAAGTTTGAATTGATCTTATTATTATCTGGTTCAAGAATATAAACCATTAAATAATTTACTTTGTCATATTAGTATCTTAAAATTGACGAAGATAACAGCAATTAGTATTGAGAAGATAATATATATATATATATATATATATTTATTTATTTGTTTATTTATATAGTGGGACAACGTGTGAAACAAGTTGTGCTCTACTATTGTTATCAATTTAAATAATGTGTTAGATCATGTTTTAGTGTTTATGCGAATCAAACATTGTCAGGTAGCACAATTTTAGAGTTCAAACCAATATAACAAACATGTTTAATATATACCTTATAAGAAATGAGACGCTTATTTGTTACCAATTCATTCTGTGTATTGGATTATAAATAATAAAAAAGAATATTTTAACATAGTAGGAGAGAGATTTATAGCGTACCTGCTAAGTTGTTATGGCCAAGATATAGTTCTTCTAGCATGGTCAAGTTCCCAATATCATTTGGTATTCTTCCTCCAAATTGATTATAAGACAATGAAACAATTTGAAGATTCATACATTGCCACAAATTGTGTGGGATTCCACCAGTGAATTGATTGTAAGACATGTATAGTTCTTTCAAAGTAGGAAGATTCTGACCAATGTCAGGCAGGTGACCCATCAAGCTATTATTTGAAAAGTCCAAAGTAGTTAGAGAAGATAGGTTAAAGATAGTTGAAGGAACATGCCCTGATAAAGCATTATTTCTTAGCGATAATAGTTCTAGTTCTGCAAGATTGCCCAGTTCCTGTGGAACTTCTCCTGAAAATTAATTAAATCAATATGTGTAAATCATTTTTTTTAATCATTTTAAAAAAAAAAAATCCTTATGCCAATTTTGTTCATAATATACGTCTGGGCTGCTTCATACCTTGGAGATGGTTGAATCCAAGATATAACTCCTTGAGTTTAGTCAAGTTCCCAATTTCTTTCAATATGATTCCGTTGAAATAATTGACCAACAAGGAAAAATATTGCAAATTTTTGCACTTTGATAAAGTGGCCGGTATTTCACTCTCAAATAAGTTGTCAGAGAGATAAAAGATTTTCAGATTAGGAAGATAATCGAATGTTTTTTCGTGGAGTTTACCTGATAATCCATTACTACCAAAGTCAATGACATGTAATGAGGGCATGATGGAAATGATGGAAGGAAACAAACCTGAGAGCTGGTTGTCATTGAGATCAAGGATTTTTAATGAAGATATGTTGAAGATTGAGGAGGGTATGGTACCCGAAAGCTGGTTTTGACTTAGATCAAGCTTTTGAAGGAAAGACAAATCCCCCAATTGAGAAGGGATGGTGCCTTCAACACCAAAGTTAGAAATATTCAAGGCTGTGACTCTATAGGGTCGAGCACTGCAAGTAACCCCAATCCAATTGCAGACAGAAGAAGTAGTAGTGGACCAATTTTTCACCAGCAAATTGGTAGGATCATGAGTTATATGAACTTTCAGGGTGAGAAGAGTGTATTGATCTGTGGTGATGTTGGTCGCTACGGCCATAACTAAGAAAATTATCAAAATGTGAGCTAAGAAAGCTGTCACGATAAGCATCTCGAAATTTTTTTTTGCCATGAGAGATTGTATTTTGAAGTGTGGGATGGATATGTTTGGTTAGTGATCAAAGGTATAAATAATCAAAACAAAGTGTCAAAGAAACTGATAAGAAAATGATGTAAATAGAATAAATCATTGTATAATGGCATCTATCATATAGTACTAAATTTTTTCTATTTTTTTTTCTTTAATAAGAGGTCAGTCATAAAAAAGATTTAGTATTATTATAATGATTTCTAATAAGAAACCATCAAAACAAAGTTTCAAAGAAACCAGTAAGAAAATGATGCAAAAAGAATAAGTCATTGTATAATGGTATTTGTCATATAATATTAAATCTTTTTTCATTATTCTTTTTAATAAAAAGGCAATAATAAAAGAGATTTAATATTAGTAAGTAGCGGACCCAATATGGGTCCAGGGGAGCCAAGTGCCTCCTCTCAAATTCTTTAAAAAAGTATTTATTTAATTAAAATTTCATATTTCTTCTTTTATATATATATATATATATTCTTTTTAAATTTTCTTTTATGAGTTCTTGATTTTGCACTGTTCCAAACATCAAACGTAAGGCTCATAATTTCCACCACTTATCTCCACAATCTTCTTGCTTGAGTCTTCTCCTTGATGACCCGAGGCAAGAACATTATGACATGCTTTTTATGTAAATATTTCCATGCTTTCCCATCAACCTCCTATAGCTGTCACTAATTTTCTCGGTCTGTAAAGCAACAAGCACCTAGAAGTAGCCAAATTGAGTTATTGGTTTCAGACACCTTATATCTCTTTAACTGTTTTGCAGCCATCCCCAACCAATATCAGTATCGTAGCCAATGAGCTTTGATGAAAGTAATTTGCATAAATTAAATTCTTTGAAAACATCTAAAGTTCAATATGCAAATGACATGAAATTTGGAACAAATGTAGGTTGGAATTTAATTGAGACATCAACCGAAATCCTAGACTGGCTCTTTTCTGAGCTCTCAAACCTATCCAAGAGTAAGTTCCTGTAATAACGTAGATCTGTAGAAGATCAGCTTTGAAACAGTACAGAGGAAATGAATCCAGCAACCAATCTGGGCAGACTATTCTAAGTAGTCTTCCAATAAGTTCATATTCCCAGCAATAATTTCAACCCAAAGCTCTTGTTTCTTCATTTTTTCATCTATCTTTTTCCCTTCTCTTCCTGTTATCTCTTATTGTCTTTCCAATCTATATCTCTTTTCTTCTTGTCTTTATTTATGCTTTTCTTTCTTCTCTTCTCTCGTATTACTATAATTGTATTTTTCCCATCTATCTCTCCATGTTTCTCATTTCTACCTTTTCTTTTCCGCTCTTTGTTTCGAGTTTCATCTTCAACTCTTATGGCTTTCTTCCTATTCTCCTTTTTTTCTTTCTTCCTATTCTTTAAAAAAAAAAAAAAAAAAAAAACCTGTAGTTATCTTGTTGTATAAAGTTTAATGAATTTTATATTCATTAAATTATTTTAGTGTTTATGTTACATAAATTTTAAGTTTAAATAGTTTTAATTAATGTTCAATTGAATTCAAATTTATGGGTGAATTTAAATACATATGTTAAATTTTAAGCATGTGTTTGAATTTAACTGCATATTTAATTTTGAGGATATATTTAATTTAAATGAAAGTTTAAATTCCCTAAAAAAAATGAAAAAGTTTAAATTCCCTTTAAAAAAATGAAAGTTTAAATTTAAGTGTAAATTTAATATATAGTTTTATGTCAAAATATTTATTGTTGTTTGTTAAAATATTTATTTTTTAAAACAAACTGGGTCAAAATAAATAGAGTACAGGGTACCCCGCCTTAAACAGTTCAGATTGGGGGTGAAAATCGTAAATCCATTCGATCACAAGTTGGGTTTTGGGACACCCCACTATCCTAACCATAGTTATAACAATCTTTTGCCTTTCATTTTTTAAACAATAATAATAAAAATAATGCTAGAGATCGAATTTCAAACCAAACTTATGATGTTTCAATTTATGATCAGATAACATTTTCATCTCTCATTGCGAATGACATTAGAAATTAATTTAGGGATGATAAATTAATGTCATATACCATTGGTCTACTTTCTCCGAAAATATTAGGATGCAAATGCTGTGTCAAAACTCATATGAATGGCGTGAAAAAGCTGCCTGTCAATTTCACTAGAACAAGGAAAATTGTAGCTCTGTAGTGGAATACTTTTGTGCAATAAGTAATCAATCACCTCATGAGTCCTTGGTTTAAGGTTCAAACTGCAGCACCATCCTCTTGATTCGTAGGGCAGTTTTCCCACTTGTGTGGGTTGTTTCTCTTACTTCGTGTCGGTTGTTCTCTCTGGAGCCTTCATTTCAACTGTACCTAAGTGTTCTAATCAGAAGGGTCCGGCTTATGATTAATATACTTATAATATGTAATACGTAAAAAAAAACAAAAAAACAAAAAAAAACAAAAAACCAAAAATAAAAAGACAGCAACAACTACAACGTAATCAATAAGGAAGAACGATGACTAAGGGGTCAGCAGCAAGTCTTGAGAAGGTTGAGTCATGGAAGTTTATTCTTATTAATATAAGTCTAAGAAAAAAGTACTTTCTCTAGAATTGATTGCTTGTCTTTTTATTATAAAATTATCAATGTAGAAGCGGAAATTACGGAAAAGTAGGATTAACAAAGGAAAGAAACAGGAGTAAGAACCGGGAATGGGAAGAAAGTGGTCCTGTCTACAATTTGAGGAGCTTTTTCTCAATAATGGATTTGACTCCATACACATTTTTAATTATACTAGTGTGACAGCTGGAAGTTGAGGAAAAACATGGAAATTTTACATGAAAAGGAATACATCTTCATCTCTCTTGCCGTGAAGTGTCAAGGAAAAGACACCAACCGGAAGCAGCAAGGCTTTGACAAAATCAATAAAGAACATCTCCAGCTTCTCCCTTAATTATAATACCCTTAATCAATAAAGATTATTTTTATGTAAAATTTCCATACTTTTTCCACAACTTCCTCCTTTCACACAATTATAATTAAAAATAATGTGTGGAGATTGGAGTGGATCCTATATTGACAAAAGCTCCTCAAATTATATTAGCTTTATAAGAGAAGTGTTGAAATTTCAAAATTTGGACAAGATTTTCTAGTATCTTTTTCCTTTAGTATTCCTACTTTTTTGAAATTTCTGCTCTTGCATCAATTATTTTTCTTTCGGTTTTTTCTATAATAATAGGACAAATTTATTCTAGAGAAAGTTCTTTCATTTCGAATGGGTCCTCAATGGTCTGTCAATTTCCCAGTCTCTTCTCTCAATTGGATTACGTTTAACAAAAGCTATGTCTTCACTTAAATAAAACCCTTGTAGTACTCTAACTAAAATTACACGTTAGTGTATATATATATATTCTAAATTTTTATTCTATACTTTTGTCCCTATAATATTGTATGTATTTTTTATGAGACAAATTAATTAATTCTTAAGTTTTTATTAGACTTTTACACTCTATTATTATATTTTTTTAAATTTCTTGTTTTATAAATGTTATTATTTTCCAACTTAACCAACATCTAATTTGTAAATTTTTCTTATCTAAATTTGTAAGATCACAATTACTAATAGATTAGGATGTTTCAATTATTTTTTATTTTTCATTTCTTTTTTTGTTAGATGATGTTGATTTTATTATTTTATTGATTTGTTTCTTAAAAATATTTTAATTACAATATAATGTGATTTTATCCAAGTTCATTTGTTAGGTGCATTATTTTTATTTGATATGAACTTTTTTATTCAATAATATATATATATTTTTATAAAATCATATACTATGTTATGATATTAGTTTTTTTTTTTTTTAACATTATAATGATTATTTATAGTAAATAGTAATATCATGGAAATTCAATAGTGATATAATTGATTCAGTCACTTCAAGTTTACATCTATTTATAGATCAAATGATTAATGCATTTCTCGTAAATACCTCTGATAGGGGTTTAAATTCCATCTTGCGTATTTATGAGCATGTGTGGAAATTTTCTCATATATATATATGTATATATAAGTTTGATATGTATTGGTATATCAATTAATAATATTTACATTATAGTTGGATTTTAATATTATTGCATATAATATATTTTACTCTAATGGCCCATCTCATATAAATTTTTGAATCCACCTCTGTATTATTATAATGATTTCTAATAAAAAACCATCAAAACAAAGTTTCAAAGAACTTTATAAGAAAATGATGCAAATAGAATAAGTCATTGTACAGTGGTATTTGTCGTATGGTACTAAATCTTTTTTTTTTTTTTTAATAAGAAATCAGTCATAAAAAAGATTAAGAAGCCATTTTGAGTGGTGCAATCAGCTGCACTCTCTCCATCTTTGCATTAGAGAGACCAGTTTGAGCATCTCTACCATAACTGTGCTTGTGAAAATTTTTTGACATATGTGTGGATCTTCCCTCTTAGCTTTTAGGAACTATGTTTCAGGCCATGTCTTAGGGTATACATAAAAAAATCCCAATTGTGGTAATTATACTTGTACTATGTCCTTTTTTTTCCTTAATAAAGTTTTTAAAGTTTATAGATGTTAGAAGTCAGACTTAATTACCCTTATCATCCACTGTTGGAAAATAAAAATAAATAAATAAATAAATAAAAGAAAAGCCCGCCCAGAATTTATTGTTGGGCCATTGGATTATGGTTTGGGTTTTACTTAGAACCCAACAATGTCAACCAAGATCCAAGATCCAAGATCCAATTTTATTTGGATCATGATAAAAAAAACTACCAAGAAACTGCTAGAGGAGTTGAGAGAAGTTAAAACTGCTGGCAGTTTCCTGACACATATAAAATATACATGTATTTTCCCTTCAACGTAAGGAGGTTCCTTTTTGTTTTTGCTGCAAAAAAAAATTTCCTTTGACATAAAACAGAGAAAAACACAAAATTTGTTCAAGGCTCTTACACTGTGTTGTGAGTTGGCTTTCCATCTGTGATTGCTTACCATCCATAGTACTGTTTGTTTGATCCAATTACTCCTATTGAAGGTATGTATTTCATCATCTTTTTGTAATTTAATCATTGTTTTTGTTGCAATATATTACAATGAAATGATATTGTTTAATTTACTAATTTATGAGTTCAAAATCATCATCCACAAATGCAGTGAACAGTTAGCCAATAGGTTTACCTTCTTTTTTTTTTTTTTTTCCTTTTTTTAGTACTAACAGCTTACGAGTTAGATGATTGCAGTGTCAGGACCTACCGAGAGGTGGATTATTGATAGCACGTCTCAGATGATTACTCTCACAATTGGGGAGAGGACAACTTTTACCAAGAGGAGACTCATAATCTACACTTTGTGTTTCAAATGACAATGGAGGGGACTTAAATCCTTGATCTCTTTGCGTCAAGATGGATATTCAACCACTTTTACTAAATGATGATGTGTGCCAATGGGTTTACTCAATCGTCAAACTAAAATGACAAAATTATCGACCAACTTTGATGAAACAAAAATGATAAATTATGGAATTCCATGTTTAAGAAATTTCTTCCATATTAATTATTTTTATTTGTAATTAATCAAAATTAACAACTGAGTTTTGTATAACTGATCAAATAGAAAGAAAAACCTATAGAACTCATAATGATAAATCTTAAAATTGATCAGAACCGCAATTTTGAATTATTGTTGAAACCTAAAGCACTCTTCTAAGGATATAACAAAACAAACTGAAAATAAAAATGATTACAAATTATTAAGATTCAAATTAAATATTATCTAAAATAAAAAGTGAAAACTAATTTGTTAAACATCTGAATTTGGAGTCTTTACATGTCTGACAATAAAAAGTTAAATAGGATTGAGACAATTTTGACAATAAATTATAGAAAAAAAATCCCAAAAAACCTCTGATGTATGAGAATAAGTAAATTTTACCACCCATTGTTTTATATTTACCCGAAATATCACTTCACGTTAAAATAAATATCTAAACTACCCTTAGAGACATATGAAATGACGATAATACCCCTGACGGTCATAGATTTCATTAGGTTGATATGGTTGACCGTTTGACTAGAGAGACATAAAGGAAAAAGCCATGAAAAATTAATTAAAATAATTTAATTAAAATAAAAAAATCAAAATAAATAATATTAAATATAAAATTATTAGAAAATGAGATTTAAAAAAAAAAATGAAGCCACCATCATCCCTTAACCCCCCTCTCTTGCTCTCTCTCGATCTCTCACTTATCCCACTCTCTCTCTTGCTCCATCTCTCTCCTGCTCCCTCTCTCTCCCATGTTTTCGTTACTTTTTTCTCTGATCGATGATGATGGTGACAACAACATAGTAGGTTTTGGTTGATGATTTGGTTTGACAGCATAATGGGTTCAAATTTGTAGGTGGGTCACGATGGTGGCATGGTGCGTTCAACGACATGAATGACTTTATCACACTATTTCAATTCATTGACAACAGCATGTGAAGCTCTCTCTTATCAACGATAGTGTCGTTTGTGATGCACACGACCTAGGTGTGTCTCTATCATTAGAGACCCACCTAGGTCTCTAGTGGTGGAGACCATTCGAGTCTTCACGATGGAGACCCGAACTGGGTCTTCATTGCTAGAGACCCAGTTCGGGTCTCCACTGTGGAGACCCTCCACCACAGAGACCCTTTACCACTACCTGCTATTTATTTTTTCTGTTGATTGAGGTTTTTTTTTTTGTTATTGGTTTTTTTTTTTAATGGTGTTTATTGATGATTATGGGAGATTGAAGATAAGAAATCTAGGTTGATGTTGAAAGTCCATGGCAGATGAGAGGTTGATGATGATGATGGAGTTAGGTTAATGTTGAGAGTCCATGGCAGATGACAGATTGATGATGATGATGAAGTTCATGGGCTGGGTCCAATCTAGAAGCTCATTTTTTAATTAATTTTTTTTTTAAATTTTTTTAATTTTGTGCGTTGATCTCCACCATCCATCTATGACATGGATGGGGGAGAAAATTTTTTTATTAGTATTTAATTTTTGTATTTAAAAACATTATTTAACTATTTTTCTTATTTTCATCAATTTTTTTATTTTTTGATTTTGTGTGTTGATCTACTCCACCTATGTATGAGATGGACGGTAGAGATAAGTTTTTATCAATATATAATTTTTTATTTTAAAATCTTATTTTAAGATTATTATATATTTCTTAATAAAATCTTAGGGGTAAAAATGTCTTTTTAATTTTTATCAATTTTTTCTGTTAAATTATAATTTTTATCGTATTTTGGATAAAAATGAAACAATTAATAGAAAAATGTGATTGTTTCAAAAGTCAAATGATTTTTTGAGGTTTTTCTTAAATTAAAAATTCACATGCCTTACCCCCAATCAGCCACATACTATAGTGTCGTACTCAGATAAACTCACTTGGAAGTCAAATTGAGGAAGAAAAGAAGATAAGGCATCTCTCAAGCTTAAGGCCAAAACTACTAAGCCTAAAAAGGGTAAAGGTAGTAGCCAAGATAAAGGCAAGTCCGAGGTAACCTAAAAGAGAAATAGGGGCATCAAATGTTTCAGGTGTTTGGGAAGAGATCATATAGCTTCTCTATGTCCTAATAAGAGAACTATGGTTCTAAAGGAGGATTGATAGATAGATACCGAAGGGGAGAGCGATGATGATGAGATGCCACATTTGGAAGATGCTAGTGATGTTAAAATTGAGTATCACACAAATGGAAAATTGTTAGTGACAAGACATGCTTCAAGTGTGCAAGTGAAGGAAGATGATGAGGTGTAATGTGATAATATTTTTCATACTAGATGTCATATCAAGGATAAGGTGTGTAGTGTGATTATTTATAGGGGTGGTTGCACCAATGTTGCTAACACTAAGTTAGTGGAGAAATTGAGTTTATCTATTTCAAAACATCCTAGACCATACAAGTTGTAATAGGTGAACGATTGTAGAGAGGTTAAGATAACAAAACAAGTGCTAGTTCCTTTCACTATTTGTAGGTATAAAGATGAGGTGGTGTGTGATGTTGTATCTATTCATGCTGGTCATTTGCTTTTAGGTCGTTCATGGCAATATGATAGAAGGGTAATACATGATAGGTTTAAAAATATATATTCTTTTACTATAGATAGGTGAACTGATCACTCTTGTACCTTTAACACCTAGATAGATGTATGAGGATTAAGTAGGATGAGAGAGTGAACACAAAAGAGAGTCAGAGAAAAAGAAAGGTCGAGAGTTCAAACACTAGTGATGCTGAGAGAAAGGGAGCTGATTATGAAAGAAAGAGTGACAAAACATTAGTGTGTGTAAAAGAAAAGTGGGAAGGTCGAGTGTAAATGAGAGAATGAGAGAAAGAAAAGTAAGGAAAAAAAAAAAGTGTTTATGCAAAAGAGAGCAATATGAAGGTTGTTTTTCTAGCCAAATAGCAAATGTTTATACTTTTATACAAAGATGTTTATTTTTCTAACTTTGACCTTAATGTTTCTTTGCCTAATGTTATTACGACTCTTTTGCAAGATTTCAAAGTGTATTCCTTTAGGAGATGTCGGATGGATTGCCATTAAAGAGAGGAATAAAGCATCAAATTGATTTTATACTTGGGGCTACAATTCCAAACCTACTTGCATATAACAGTAATCCTAATGAGACAAAGGAGCTTGAAAGGCAGGTTAAAGAGTTGATGAAGAAAGGGTATGTGAGGGAGAGCATAAGTCCATGTGTCGTACCATTCTACTTGTGCCTAAAAGGATGAGACTTGGCGTATGTGCATCGATTACAAAGTTGCCAACAAAATTACAGTTAAGTATCAACATCTCATACCTAGATTAAATGACATGTTAGATGAGTTACATGGATTTTGTGTGTTTTCTAAAACTGATTTTAAAAGTGGATATCATCAAATTAGAATAAAAGAATGAGATGAATATAAAACTGTATTTAAAATGAAACATGGTTTGTATGAGTGGTTAGTCATGTCTTTTGGTTTAACTAATACACCTAGTACTTTTATGAGATTAATGAATCATGTTTTGCATTCTTCCATTGGAAAATTTGTTGTGGTCTATTTTGATGACATAATAGTGTACAGCAAGAGCATAGATGAACATATTAGGCATTTACATTGTGCGCTTAATGTGTTAAGAAAAGAAAAGTTGTATGCTAATTTGAAAAAGTGTTCCTTTTGCACGGATAGGATTTTGTTTTTAGGCTATGTTGTTATGTCAAAAGAGATAGAAGTAGATGAAGAGAATGTTAAGGCTATTGGGGAGTGGCCTTTACCTAGAAATGTCAGTGAAGTGTGTAGTTTTCATGAGTTGACTAGTTTTTATAGAAGATATGTTATAGATTTTAGCACTGTAACTGCACCACTAACTAAGGTTATGAAAAAAAGTGTGAGTTTCAAATAGAATAGTGGGCAACAACATGCATTTGATTTAATTAAGGATAAGTTGTGTTCCATACCATTACTTCCACTATTTAATTTTTCTAAGACATTTAAGATTGAGTGTGAGGTATCAAAAATAGATATAAGGGTTGTTCTTATGTAAGATAGATGTCTCATAGCTTATTTTAGTGAGAAATTGAGTGGAACATCATTAAATTATCTTACTTATGACAAAAAGTTATATGCTTTAGTTAGGGCTTTAGAAACTTGGTAATATTATTTGTGGCCTCAGAAATTTGTAATCCATACTGATCATGAGTCCTTGAAGCATTTGAATAGACAGGGTAAGTTATGTATGAAGCATGCTAATGGGTAGAATTCATAGCAACGTTTCCTTATGTGATCAAGTATAAGCAAGGAAAGGATAATGTTGTAAGGTGATGCATTGTCTCACAGGTACACATTGATTTCAATTTTGAATGCGGGTTTTGAACATATCAAGAAATTGTATGTGAATGATCTTGATTTTGCTAGTCTGTATATTGCTTGTGAGAAGGTTGCCTTTAGCAAATTTTATATACATGAAGGATATATGTTTAGGGAGAGTAGATTATGCATTCCTTAGGGGTTTATAAGAGAGTTGCTTGTTAGAAAAGTGCATAGGGTTGGTCTAATGAGACACTTTGGTGTTAGGAAAACTTTAGATGTGTTAGATGAGCATTTCTTTTGGTCTAACATGAAGAGAGATGTTAAGTGAATTTGTGAGAAGTGCATAACATAGAGAGGGTCTCGGTCTAAAGTTTTACCCTATGGTTTGCATGCACCTTTGTCCATATCTAGTGAACCTTAGATTAATATTTATATGGATTTTGTATTGGTTTACCTAAGTCCAAAAAGGGTCGAGATTCGACGTTTGTTGTGGTTAACATGTTTTCAAAGATAACTCACTTCATACTACGTCATAAGACTAATAATGCCACATATGTTATTGACTTATTCTTCAAGGATATTGTTTGACTTTATAAAGTGCCGAAGAGCATTGTTTCAAATCGAGATGTGAAGTTGTTAAGCCATTTTTGGAGGACTTTATGGAGGAAGTTAGGAACAAAGCTATTGTTTTCTACTACTTGTCATCCGTAAATTGATGGACAAATGGAGGTGGTTAAAAGAACTTTGGGTACTTTACTGTGTGCCATCATCTAGAAAAAATTTTAAGAATTAGGAAAATTGTTTGCTATTTATAGAGTTTGCTTACAATAGAAGTGTGCATTCAGCTACTGGGTGCTCACCATTCGAGATTGTGTATGGTTTCAATCCACTTACTTCATTGGACTTGATTCCTTAATTCCTTTACCTATGGAGGAAAGAGCTAACTTGGATGGTAAGAAGAAAATTGAAT
Source organism: Nephelium lappaceum (assembly GCA_021234005.1). Lineage (NCBI taxonomy): Eukaryota > Viridiplantae > Streptophyta > Magnoliopsida > Sapindales > Sapindaceae > Nephelium > Nephelium lappaceum. The sequence continues at coordinate 70,417 of JAIZFV010000572.1, forward strand.
TTGTTAAGTAACTACATGAGAGAATTAGATAATATATTGAAAGGAGAACCCCAAGTACTATGCTACTTAAGATAACAAGGGGTGAAAGAAAATTGTGTTCGAACCATGAGATTGAGTTTGGATGCATATACACAAGAGAGGTTTCTTGATCAACGAAAATCTAGTTACAGTCGTGTAGAGATGGTCCATTCCAAGTGCTTGAACGCATCAATGACAATGCATACAAAATAGACTTACCAGATGAGAATAATATTAGTGCTACTTTCAATGTCTCTGATATTTCTCCTTTGATTTTGATGCAAGTGCTAATGTGAGAACAAATCCTTTTGAAGAAAGAGAGAATGATAGAAATCAAGGAAGCAGGCTCATAGATCCTTTAAGCATTAATGGAGGACCTATGACAAGGGCTCGAGTTAAGAGGATAAAAGAAGTTTTAAATGAACTCACTCAGGAGATTTGGGCCAAGAGTCTTGCACAACATGGTTTGGACGACTTTGAGGGAACATCAAGGCATCAAAATATCATTCAAGTCCAAGACCCAGTCCAAGAACATCATTCTTAAGGCTTGGACGACAATTCTAACGCAAATTGGACTGTTATTTATTTATTTGTATTAATTTGGACATAATTTATTTATTTGTATCAAATTAGTTTAATTTATTTAATTTTATGTTAAGTTTTTAATTATTGGGTTAAGACATTTAATTAAATTAAAAGTCCAATGTGGGTATGCTTAACCAGAGTAGGTGTGTAGGGTTAATTAAAATTAGGATTTTAATTAATTTAGGATTATTATGCCTATAAAAGACTTATTAAATCTAAAATTTCAATTAAACGTTCATTAAATAAAGTTTATAACATTTCTCTATTATTCTTTTGAGAACTTTAATAATTGCACTAATGATTGATTCTTGATTTATTAGACCTTAACTTATTTTCCATATTCTTATCTCTTTCTTGGAGAGCGACGTCGTTATATCTTAGGTTCTTGGTTCTTTAATCAATGGGTCATAGATTTTTTATAATCTAAATTATTTTTTTTAGGATTTTGTTTCAATTTGATTACGAGTGTCGAATCTCTATATACGGAGTTTGCATCACTGTAGAGGCCTTAAAAAGGACCAAACTGAATTCAATCTTAGTCCATAACTAGTCTAGTTTCGTACAAACTAGATTCAATTCGGTATGGTACCGCTTTGGTCTACAAGCTGTAGCTCAATGCGTTAGATGTAACAAAATGAGGGATATGAAGAAAAGTAGTTTAGACGTAACAATTGATACTGACTTGAGCAATTCTTAATATCTAGCTTCTTAATGTCATAAAATATACAGCCAAAAAATTGATCTTCATGTTAAAATTTGAATCACATGAAATTTATACGCCCATAAGAAACAATACAATCAAGATTTGCAAAGGAAAAAGAGGGCTTTCAAACTTTTAAGCCCACATCAAATGTACTGTTCAAGTGAATGCCACTCATCTCTGCAAGGGATTGTCTATGGCACCAATAGAATGAAATCGTTCCAGGGTGATTCAGTTATTATACTTCCCAGCATGATTAGTTGTTGTGCTTACGACACATCACTTCCAATGACTTGTCACTTGGCAGTGGCACTAATTGGAAAGCAAGAAATTCAGTTAGATCTCGCATGAGTAATATTAGGCTTCTCAATTTTTTTTTTGTTTTTGCTCAAACTTATGTCCAAATGAGATGATATATAATTATCAATATTATATTAATTATCACATTATCTCATGATTTATGCAATTTTTAGATCCAGATATAATTAATACTAGCTTCCCAAATTCTTTTGCTCAAATTCATGTCCAAATGACATGACATATGAATTATCAACATCATATCAATTATCATATCATCTTATAATTTATAAAATATTGACAACTCACATGTTACATCATTTAGGCATAGACTTGGGCAAAAACTCAAGCCCTCAGCCTCTAAATGGTTATTTTGGTTGTGGAAAATTGGATCTAAGAGGGAACAAGAGTCTACGGCTAACATCAACAAAATTCTTTTAAGTTTTGAAAGCGTTCTGCTTAAAAAAATGTGAAACAAAATTTAAGCATTTCAATCAATATTTACAGATAAACAAAACCGTAAGGGAAACCCTAAAGTTGTCACATCCTAGCAAGACTGATCTACTTATGAACATAACAAATGAGGAAACAATATTTGGATACACACTTGAATAAAGAAAATGAGCTTAACTAAATGTGGATAATATAAGAGGTAGTAGTAATTAGGCTGCTAATACAAAAAGGCTTTCAATGTCATGGCTAACTACAGCAAAACTATCAATATGCAGAATATAACTTTATTAGACCATTCTGTTCTTCTGAAATTTACCTGTATCAGAAATTGAATTTCTTGGTATCATGTTTAAAATTAACAGACTTGTAAGCTTGGACATCTAATAGTGTATCTTATTATTCTTTCTCATGGATGAAATTTTCCATTTATTACAGGGCACAAGAAATGCTGCTCATTTGGTTTTTAAGACTGACTCCTAATATTATTATATGCACTTGAATAATAGGTACACTTTACTTGCAATGAAAATAACAGAATTCACTTTCAATAACTAAGACTCCAATCTAACTATGTCCAGCTAATTATTGATACGGAAAAATTCCTAGATTAGTGGGCATAAATTGCGTAAAATCCACTTTGGATGCGAGTAAGAGTATGGAACAAAGTCAAAATAAGGAACATACCTCACTTGATGCTGTTGCAGTTGATACCACTCAAAAATAAATACTGTAGAGTAATTTGAGGATCCTAGAAGAACACTTCAAGTCAACAGGAAATGCTCTTCCAACACAGGCCATGCACATCCTAGTGATTCATTGTAGTTAAAATCCTAGCTGACTCGCTCAAGTCAGATGGCCCAGCTGATTTCCACCTTCAGTTCCCTTGTCGGAAAAATTAATAGTTGGAATGCTGCTCTTTGTAATAAGATTTTTAACAAGTAGAGAAGTCTGGGTGTCTTCTGACAATTTAATTCATCGCATCCCTGACAACTAGATAGTTTTTATCAAGAGGATCTGGAAAATTTCCATCATGGACCATCTCCTGTAATAGTCTCAAATGCCAAAGGTGAGTTGTGGTCAGAAAGAAAAGCACTTATCAGTACTACATAAACATATATGTCAGGTTTCATTCCCTTCTCCTTCATTACATGGAAATGAACTAGAGCATGCTTTGGGCCTACCACACTTGCAAAGACCATAAATAAGGGCCATGAAAGCGACTTTGTTGGGTGCACACCCTTTTACATCCATTTCATTCCATAGCATGAGAGCATCCGTCAGGTCTTCTAGTGTTGCATAATCCGTCTATTAAAGAAGTGTAAGTTATCACATTTGGCTCCCTTTCTTTTCCAGACATCTGTGAAAGGTAAAGCATTGCCTTATCAATATCACCACTTTTGCACCATCCGTCAATCATTAAGTTATAGGTAACAACTGAGGGAGCTAACCCCTTCACTGGTCATCTCACTCAAGAGATCCTCGGCTTCATCAACTCTCTGGGCCTTACAAAGCCCACTGATCAGTATGTTGTAAGCTACTACATCAGGACAATAACCATGAGCACATATATCCCGGAATAGTTCCAGAGCTAGATTCATCTCTTGCATATTGATCAAACCACCCATAGCAGCTGAATAGGAAACTATATCAGGGAGGAAACCTTCTTCAACAATATCAACAAGAAATTTGCAAGCTTCCATGGATTTCCCATGTTTGCACAGCTCTTTAACTAGTAAGGTAGAATGTTCATCCACGGTTCATGTCCATGAACACGCATTTTCCTCACTATATCAAGGGCTCCTTCAACATCTTGTCTCCTGCATAAGCAACCAAATACTGTGTTGTGGGTAAAACTGGTTGGTCCATAACCAGAATCCTCCATTTCTCCCAAAATCTCATAACTTTCTTCCAATCTATTCGAATTGCATAGCCCGTCAATTAAACTATTATACAGAAAAACATTTTTCTTACAACCGATCTTATCCATATCTCGAAAGAGACTGAGGGCCAGGTCCAACTTCCCATCCCTCAGTATTTTATTAATAACAATACTGAAAGAAGTGGTATCCGGAGACACAGTTCCTACAAATTGCAAAAACTCATCTCCTCCAACATCAGCTATAAATTCACCCCGGATCATGGCCTGAAGCAGATTATATGCTTTATCTATCAAACCATTGTCAACAAGAACACTCATAAAAGCATTACAAACCAATGCCATAGATTTTACATCCATATCCCCCCAGCTTTCCTTACTAACTGGGTCAATTCCTGTTCTGACGAACAAGAAGATATAAGCTTCGAAAGAATCCCACCATCAGGTTTATTTCCAGACTTCTTCATTTCCGAGTACAACAGTAACGCCTCGTTAAGTTGTTTGCTTTTACAAAGGCCTCCAATCATTACATCATAAACCGAAACATCTGGAGTAAAACCTGACCTCTTCATTTTACAAAACAAAAGTAAGGCCTTATCCATTCTGGATTCCTTCACAAAACCATGAATCAAAACGCAGAATGTCTTCTCATTCAACCCGATATCGCAATCTTCCATCCTTTGAATCAACTCACATGCCTTATCAACCTCACCCCACTTACTAAAAGCCAACACCAAGATACAAAACACGCGTTGATCAACCCAACCGTGATCATGAATCTCATTGAAAACACTCAAAGCTTTATCAAACATGCCTGCATTGCAATAAACCTG
>JAIZFV010000057.1:0-105507 GCA_021234005.1 Nephelium lappaceum
GAAAAATGACGGAGTAGGAAACTAAAATATTAAATATCAGTGAGCAAACCCCGTATAATAGAATAGTGTAAGTAGACCGCGAATAGTACACCAGGTAAGTTCCTAGGAAAGAGAGATCGGTCACAATGGATACAGTTAAATACCAAATCTTTCCTAGCCAGAACCTTCCTAGACTGCACCTTCACGTCACTACACTAACTCTATCAAACAGGAACTCTAAATCTAGAATGAAAGAATGAAAAAGAGAAGAGAAAACTCAAATGCTTTGTAAGAGAAGAGCAAATGAGGTGGGATGGGTTTTGGCTTCAAATGAAGCCTCTATTTATAGGTAGAATAGGTGCCATGGGCACTTATGGTGGAGTTTAATGTTATGTCCGTTACAAAATAAATAATATGATTAATGTCAGGTCGGTTACGGAATTAATATCATAGTTAATGATATGTCAGTTACAGAATAAATACCATAGTTAATGATATGTCGGTTACAGAGTTAATGTAACTTCCGTTACAATTGATTTAAACCTCATTCATTAAGAGTAATCAATCATTACTTGGATTGGATCAACCAAGTTGCTGGACTATCTACTTGTAACATGTATTGGCCATTAAAATGGAATGGATTGATCAGCTTATTGGGCTAATTTATTTCAATAAGTTTTGAGTTTTGTTTTAGATTTAAGAATTTTTGATTACAGTTTGTCCCCCACTGCTTCGGTCGATATAGTCGATCGAAGGAGTGGAAATTCTAATACCTGAGTTACTTTGATTTGACTGAAGTGGCGGAGGCTGGGTGTTGCCTTGTCCCCCTTGAACCACTTTGATTTGAATAGAAGTGGCGGAGGCTGGGTGTTGCCTTGTCCCCCTTGAACCACTTTGATTTGAATAGAAGTGGCGGAGGCTGGGTGTTGCCTTGTCCCCCTTGAACCACTTTGATTTGAATAGAAGACTAGTTATCAAGGCGCGATCGTAGTAAAAACGTAATTTATTGAAAAACAAAAGTTCAAAATGAAAGTAAAACTACTAGTAAACCTCGTTAAAAACCTTGTTAGCAAAACCCAATGGGACAAAAACTAACAAGGAAAAAAGAGTGTTTACTTTTATTTATTAAAAATGGTACCTCTTCAAGTGAACTGCATTCCAACTGTTTGCCACCACTCGACCATTTATATCTTCCTTTATATGCTCCTCGACCGATTACCTTTATGATACGGTACGGACCTTCCCATGTTGCTCCTAACTTCCCTTCATTCGGTATCTTGGTATTTTGAAAAACCCTACGGAGAACCCAATCTCCTACGGTAAATACTCGAAACCTTACATGCTTATTGTAGCTTCTTGCAATTGTCTGCCTGTAAGATGCTAAACGGAATTGTGCCTGATCTCTAAGTCCGTCGATCATGCCCAGTTCAAACTCCAAAGCTTGAGAGTTTTCCTTCATCTATTCCTTTTCTATCACCATGGAGTGTCATGTCAGCGGGAAGTATTGATTCGGTGCCATACACAAGGGAAAAAGGGGTCTGACCAGTTGAAACCCGAGGCGTCGTTCGATATGACCATAAAACCCCTGATAACTCGTCGACCCATTTTCCTTTCGCCTTTTCCAATTTTTTCTTAAGTGTCTGCAGAATGGTCTTGTTAGTTGATTCAGCTTGGCCATTGGTCTGAGGATACCTTGGAGTTGAAAAACTTAGCTTGATCTTCCATTCTTGACAATAGCTTTGAAATTTCCTTGAAATAAATGGAGATCCATTATCTGTCACTATCTCCTTAGGAACTCCAAACCTACAAATAATATGCTTCCAAACAAAATTCTTCACTTCCTGATCCCTGACATTTTTATAAGCATCTGCTTCCACCCATTTTGTAAAATAATCTGTTAGTACTAACAAATACCGTTTCTCACCTCTTTGGGATTTGGGAAGTGGACCAACAATATCCATCCCCCATTTCATAAATGGCCATGGAGCTAGGATAGCAGTTAGTGGCTCGGGCGGCATATTCGTTCCTTGAGCAAACCTTTGACATTTATCGCATTTTTTGACCAGATCGACCGCATCTTCTTTCATTGTTGGCCAATAGTATCCGGCCCTAAAAGCTCTTAAAGCTAAACTCTCGCCCCAGAATGATTTCCACCACATCCTTCATGAAGCTCCTTTAACAAGTAGCTTGCTTCGGATGGTCCAACACAGCGTTGGTATGGTCCTGATATAGATCTTTTGTACAACTGTCCCCAATCATGCAGTGTCGCAGCTCTAATCTTGATTTTTCGTGCTTCGTTTGAATCTGCAGGGAGAATATTTCGAACCAAATATTCAACTATAGGAGATCCAACTCACCTCTTGATCGATCGGGAAAGCCTCCTTTTGTTGTGGCCAGACCGCTGGCCAATGCACGTGTACCAGAGGTATATAAATCTTTCTTTCCTTCAGCTGTCGACCCAAGACTGCCAATGCATCCGCTAGGGCATTCTTGCTCGAGAGATTTGCACTATAATGAATGACTCAAACTTTGCCTAACTCTTTTGCTCTAGATAGGTATGCACACATCTTCAAATCCTTGCTTGATATTCTCCTCTCATCTGGTTCACCACCAATGCGAATCACTTTTTACAACGATCCTAGACACATCCATCCCAAGTGCAATCTCCAACCCTGCAATAAGTGCTTCATATTCCTCATTATTGGTTGTCTTAAAATGACATCGTATAGCTTGTTGAATGTATCACCCTCGGGCGACACTAATACGATTCCTAATCCACTCCCTTTCTGATTGCTAGCTCCATCTATTTTCAATATCCACTTTGCCCTCTCCATTCCTTCTATACGGTTGAAACTTCTTTCTCAGCTTGAACATGTTCATCTGGAGTGAAATCTGCAATAAAATCAGCAAGGGCTTGAGACTTGATCGCAGTTCGGGGTTGGAAGGAGATGTCATGCTCACTTAACTCCACAGCCCACTTTGCCAGCCGACGGATAATTCTGGCTTATGAAGTACTTTCTTAAGGGAAACGTTGTGTTCACCACTATAGGGTGACATTGGAAATACGGACGAAGCTTTCGCGCTGCAACCACCAATGCCAAGGCTAACTTTTCTAACTGACTATAGCGTGCTTCTGCGTCTAAAAGAGTTCGACTAACATATAAATCGGGCTCTGAACTCTATCATCCTCCTAACCAGCACAGCACTTACAGCATTAGGTGCCACCGCCAGATAAACATACAAGACCTCCCCGTCCTTAGGCTTCGCTAATAGTGGTGGATTGGATAGGTACTCTTTCAGCTGCTGCAAGGCTTCTCGCACTCTGAGGTCCATTCAAATCCCTTACTTTTCTTTAAGGTACCAAAGAACGAATGGTAACGCTCCGATACTTTGGGAATGAATCTGCTTAGGGCCGCCAACCTTCCGGTCAACTTCTGAACATCTTTTCTACAAGTTGGAGATTGTATTGCTTTTATCGCCTTGATCTGGTCTGGGTTAGCTTCAATTCCACGTTGAGTGACCAAATAACCTAGAAACTTCCCCGATGATACCCCAAAAGAGCATTTGGTTGGATTCAACTTCATATTGTACTTTCAAGGATGTCAAACGCTTGACGAAGATGTTCTAAATGATCCTCCGCGACTAATGATTTTACCAACATGTCATCTATGTAAACCTCCATTGTTTTCCCCAATTTCTCTCTAAACATTCTGTTGACAGCCGCTGATAAGTAGCTCCCGCATTTTTTAGACCGAATGGCATTACCTTATAGCAATAAATGCCTCGTTCGGTTATGAATGAAGTCTTCTCTTGATCATCTGGATGCATTAAAATCTGGTTGTAACCTGAAAAGGCATCCATAAAGCTCAAAAGCTCATGCCCCGCTGTGGCATCAACCATTGTGTCGATATGAGGCAACGGAAAAGAATCCTTAGGGCAGGCTTTGTTCAGATCTGTGAAATCTATGCAAACTCCCATTTGCCATTCTTCTTTCGAACGACCACTACATTGGCTAGCCAATCTGGATATTGCACTTCTCTAACCGACCCTATCTCCAAGAGCTTCTGGACTTCTTCATTGATTACCTGATTCCTTTCTGGAGCAAACTTTCGTCGCTTTTGTTTTACGGGCACATAGGTTGGATCGACATTCAATCTATGCGTGATGATTTGAGGGTCAATTCCAGTCATATCTGCGTGTGACCATGCGAAACAATCATGGTGACGAGTAAGAAAGTCGATAAGCTTTATCCTTAATTCAGCTCTCAATGTTGACCCTATTGCACCTTGTGATCGACATAAATAGGATGGATTGAAACCTCGTCAATTGTCTCTAAGTGAGGGTGATCCGGCGCAGCTCCCTCGGAGCCTTGCTGTAATTGCTATAAGACTCCAGTTTTACCTTTTAAGATACTTTGATAACATTCTCGTGAGATCCGCTGTTCTCCCTTATCTCTTCACCCCCCACTTGTTGGAAACTTGATAGATTGATGGTATGTAGACGGTACCGCTTTCATCTCATGAATCCATGGTCGACCCAATATCACATTGTAACCAGCGCCAGAGTCAAGTACTAGGAACTTAGTATAAAGATTCACTCCTTCCGCGTAAACTGGCAAAACGATTTCTCCTATGGTGTTCTTCTGCTCGCCACTGAACCCGACCAAGACTGTCGACCGCCGACTGATATTCGATTCATCAATCTGCATCTCCCTAAGAGTTGTCAAAAACAAAACATTGGCTGAACTTCCATTGTCGATCAGTATACGTTTCGTTAGACAGTTTGCTATATAAAGGCTTATAACCAAAGCATCATGGTGCGGACTGTGTATCAGTAGTCTCGTTCCTAGTAAAGGTTAAGGGATGGTCTTCTGGCTGACTTTTATTGCGGACGACTAATCGCCTGCACCGCTTCTCTTGTGTGCCTTTTTGCTGCGGAATGTGTGGTTCCGTTAACATCTGATCCTCCTGTAATCACGTTGATTGTCCGTTGATGGACTGGAGGATTGGGTGGACTTATCTCCTTCTCCTGTCGTCGCTCGTTATCTGTCCGCACTTTATCTTTAGCTTTTTCATTCAAAAATTCCCTCAGGTGGCCTTCTTTAAGTAGCTTCATCACTTCGATACGCAGGCAATACAATCCTCGGTTCGATGTCCATGATCGGCATGAAACTCGCACCACTTATTATGGTCCTTAAAGCTTTCCGGCATATCAGACTTTCTTGGCCATCTCACCACGTTTCCCATGCGCTTCATAACTGAAACCACCTCTTTCTGGCTAATTGTAAGGTTGTATCCTGGAAGTGGCTTTTGGTAACCGTGAGGTCTTTCGAAACGGTGGTTGGTCTATCATACGGGTTGGTCGATCATTACGTCGGTGTTTGCCAACTTGATCATCATGCTTGATATTATTGGAGTCGACTTTTTTGGAATCATTTGTCCCCGAGCGACCATCTTGTCGACCGGCCTTGCTACCCTTCTTAAAACCGGTTGCATTTGGCTGATAGTTCACCACATCTTCTTCCCACTTGATTTGTGCCCACGCCTTGGCGAGCACATCTTCCATTGTTTTGGGAGGGTACTTCGTCAACTCTTTATAAAGGTCCGAATCAGATAATAGACCCCTCCTGAAGGCTGAAACTGCGGTTGCAATATTACAATTAGTAATGGACACCTTCTCCCTATTGAAACGACCAACATAGTCTCTTAATCGCTCTCCTGGCCTTTGAATAATTGCATAAAGGTCGTCTGAGTGTTTTTCCAACTTTCTGCTGCTGGCAAATTGCTCAATAAATGCATCTGATAGCCTTGCAAATGAGTCAATGCTACCATTAGGCAGGTTGACAAACCACTGAAGAGCTGACCCTACCAAACTCGAACCAAAGCCTTTGCACATGACAACCTCCCTGAGGTTATTTGGGATGGCGACCGTTAACATTCGTTGCTTATACTGGGCTATGTGGTCATCAGGATCCGTCGTCCCATCAAACATCTTTATCTTTGGTAAGGTGAATTTCTTTGGCATTTCTACCACTGCAATTGAATCTGCGAATGGTGAGTCAGTGAAACTGGTCGAAGTGCTTTTCTTCAATGGTATCGGGACTCCAGGTATGCGATTGATTAATGCCTCGAGCTCCGCAAGTTTTTTTGAAACTTCGTCTGAATTGGCTCAACAGCCCTAGCACCCTTTTGGGCTTCTGCACCGCGAATTGGCTCTCCAAGAGTTGGTTCAACACTGGGCTGTCGATCGACTGACACCCTTTGCCTGACTTCAAGAAATCCTTCAAGACGCCCTCGATCAGCTTCAATATCCATTTCTGCAATTTGCGGCGTTCTTCCTACATCACTTGTTAGGTTGGTCTCATTTGGCTGACCGTGCCTTTGGGAGTCATTGGTCAACTGTTCGACCCTTAGCTGCAACCCTATATTCTCCCTACGAATTGCTTGATTCTCGCTTGAAGTTGCTTTAGTTGTTCACCATAAGCTGTCATTTGCTCCATTAAAGTGGTAAGTTGAGCCTAGTGGATTGGTCTCCTGACATTGCAATATGTGTAAATGTTAACTGCTTCGATCTGTACTGGACCAAATTGCTAAGTTCCCACAGACGGCGCCAAACTGTAGTGGGTGAATTCTACAGTATGTTGACTTTGGCCTCGTCAGTCAACTTTTGGAACCTAGCAACCTGTGTCCTGCACAAATCAAATAAAAGAACGCGGGTGATCTTGACACCGGTGGGGTGCCGACCGAAGACACTCGACGCTCAAGTCAGTAAACTGATCGTAATAAGGAATGCAGTAATTGTAAAGCGTCGTCAGGTTGGGGAAGTGTGCCGGAAAAAGGTAGGATGGAAAAATAGACGGAGTAGGAAAACTAAATATTAAATATCAGTGAGCAAACCCCGTATAATAGAACAGTGTAAGTAGACCGCGAATAGTACACCAGGTAAGTTCCCAGGAAAGAGAGGTCGGTCACAATGGACACAGTTAAATACCAAATCTTTCCTAGCCAGAACCTTTCCTAGACATGCACCTTCACGTCACTACACTAACTCTATCACAGGAACTCTAAATCTCGAATGAAAGAATGAAAAAGAGAAGAGAAACTCAAATGCTTTGTAAGAGAAGAGCAAATGAGGTGGGATGGTTTTGGCTTCAAATGAAGCCTCTATTTATAGGTAGAATGAGTGCCATGGGCACTTATGGTGGAGTTTAATGTTATGTCCGTTACAAAATAAATAATATGATTAATGTCAAGTCGGTTACGGAATTAATATCATAGTTAATGATATGTCAATTACAGAATAAAATCATAGTTAATGATATGTCGGTTACAGAGTTAATGTAACTTCCGTTACAATTGATTTAAACCCTTCATTAAGAGTAATCAATCCCCATTACTTGGATTGGATCAACCAAGTTGCTGGACTATCTACTTGTAACATGTATTTGGCCATTAAAATGGAATGGATTGATCAGCTTATTGGGCTAATTTATTTCAATAAGTTTTGAGTTTTTGTTTTAGATTTAAGAATTTTTTACTATTACAGTGCAGTAAACAGTTGAATTCATGAGTGACTACATCATATAAGTAGGTTCAATTCCTCGAGGCATTCTCTCTCCCATTGTCATTGGCTAGAAAAATTATGAACACACTAATTAAATAAAAGAACTAGGGGCATGTTTACAAATTAGGAATGCAAATTACAAAGAATTTTATTCTATTGAAAGGAAATTAGGAAGAGTATGTTGATTACTTGGGTGAGTAGAGAATTAAATTCTCTTTTCAAGAGAAATTTAATTCCTGATTTATTTATTTTTTTTTTAAATTTCTAATTTTATATGTAGTCCACATAATTTAATTCCGAATAATTTATTGTTAACACTGAAATTACTAAATAAAAATTAATTTTTTTTTTCCTTTATAATAATTTTATTAGTAAGGCAAAGATAAGATATAAGATAAAAACCCACCAATTCATTGCACTATATGTTAAATGTGTTCTTAAATGTACTCTTACAAGGCCTAAGAAAAAATCTAACTTGTTGAGCATTGACTACCGGCACCATCAACCCCAATAAGTTAATTCTGCAACAAGTTTGTGCAGTACCGTCCTTTTTTTTAACTGATGGTAGCTGGATCAAAGTTTACCAAATCCGCCATATGAATACGCAAATTACAGAAGTAGACGGTTAATAATAAAGCAGTAAATACCCATTCTATCCTCCCGCCAAATCTGAGAAAGCAAGTAAATACTATTATATACATTAATATAGTCACGATGTTTCATATTTTGAATAACTGATATAACAAATATTTTAATCATTTTCGATAATTTGAAAATATTGATGATATTTTCATATCTCAATCAATATTCTTATAATTTAGAGTTCAACATTTTTACTGAAATGAAAAATTTAATTTTTTGCATCTAATGCGACTTAAAATTTTACTATGGAATCTGGGGTTTTGGTAGATTAAAACCCAACCTAACATTACACAAATGGAAGCCCATATCAACAACCCAAAACCGAAATTGAAATGACCTCTACAACCAGATAGATGAAATTGCTCAATATGCCCATAACTTCTATTTAAACATTTTTTGTAATTCTTATATTTACGACATTTCCCCATTATATATTAAAATAGCTGATTGTTATATATGGATGGGTGTGATCATTTTATAATATTATAGAGAGATTTCCCATGGACATGGATTCATGTGCATAAATAATACATTAATTAATGGTATGTTCTTATTGATTTTATTTGTGGTTTGAGATAATAGACCTTCAAATTGTCTTTGAAGTTTTGGGTGTAAAAATTAAAAAGAAAAGGAACCTTAAAAAAAAAAAATATAAATAAATAAGAACCCAAGTTACTATTTTGCATCGGTTTTTGTGACCCTTATGTAAGTGTGTGTTGAGCTTATAAATTGTAATATAAATTTAATTATATCAAATGTATTTTTTATTATCGAAAATTTTAATTACATTTTTTTGTAATTGCGCTAAAATAGAAAATTATGTAGAATGAATGAACATGGGTGATGACGATAAATGTAGGCAATTGACAATTTGACATATTGTTTGAAATGTTTTCTGCAAAGAAAACAAGACAATTAAAGGAAAAAACTAATATATATACATTTATATATATAAATATATATAACTTCTATGGTCAATGTTATTTAACTTTAAAAGTTCGGACGAACCAAGTAAATTCATTTATTGCATTTAAATTGAATGAGAAAAACCCTTATTCATAATTAGAAGTCACTATTTGTGTTGGAGCAAATCTAGTATGATAAGTACCGAATATGTTCAAATTTTTTAATCTAATCTCATCTCCAATTTGCTCTAGTGGATTCTTCCTTCAATCCAACGATCACTAAAGGCTTCATGATAAGAAGTCTAGTAGTTGGACCCGCATGGATCCTTACCCAAAATGAAGTGACTTTTCATTTTGGGCTTAAAAGGGCCTAGATTGAAGTATCATTGTCTCTCATCATCTCTATTAGTAAGTCTTAAGTCATTTAGATCATGGGCTTTCAATCAATATATGAGCCTTATGGGCCTATATAGTAGAATATTAGTGGCTAATACCAGACTTGGTAAATGTTTGAGGGAAATATTGTTCCGGTTGACATAAATATGTAATAAATATTAGTAAAATGAAATTTATAATATTCTCACATAATGTTATAATATTGTAATATGAATTTTTCTAATATTTTGGATTTTGGATGCGTACCAAATTCGATATCCTATAATTCTAAACCGAATTTAGACTGAATTTGATTTTGAACTAAAACCATCACTTAACACAAAATCAGATTTCATCACTATGAATTTGGACATGCGAAGACTACGTTGGAGTTGCAGTGGTTTAATGCAAGTAAGACAAAGTATGCTCATATGCTTAGGTCCAACCTTTAGAATGAGTTAGGAACATCTAAAGGTTGGTATACATATTAGTTGCATTTACCTGATTTTTTTTGTTGTTTACATTAGGTTCACAGGATGAATTTCGGAACTAATACATATGATTTTCGAAAATTTTTATTATTTTTACTAATTATTATTATTTATTTTATTATACAATATTATAATATTGTTGTAGGCATTGATTAACATAGTTTTTATCTCTTCAATTTGAAAGTGACATATAAAATTTTATAATATTATAATAATATAATATTGTAGTAGGTGTTGAAAGTAACATAAAATACTTTATAATATTATAATATCGCAGTAGACGGCAAGTGATACGGTTTTTGTTTCTTTAATTTGAAAATGACAAAAAGGACATAAACTACTATAATATTATAGTTGGTATTAACGGACACAGTTTGTCTTTTTAATTTGAAAGTGACATAAACAAAAAATGTAAAATTGTATAACAAGTTGTTATATATTAAAATAAATTATTATTTTATAATAAATAGTATTATAATGTCATATTAAACTAAATAATTTTTGAAAACTTGGCCTGCAAATGGCCCAAAGTACTTTTAAAATCCAGAAATTTGGATGCATGGTTGTAGTAAGTGTGAGTGTGACCGAATGCATTAAAAAATGTTGCCCCTTCACGCAGTTTATTGCGATGGGACCGGCGCCGGCTACTAAAAAAACTTTTCCTTTTTTAATACTAAAAGACTTTTTAACAAATCTCGAAACATACTTTTAATATTAAGAACCAATTAATTAATTTATTTGCGACAGACATCCGGATTTTTCAGCTATTTAACAAACTACAACCGTTTGACTAAAAAAAGTAAAAAATATTGCTATACTAAATTGGAAAGAGTGTTTATTTCAAAAACAAAAAAAAAAAAAAAATTGGAAAGAGTGTTTTTTTTTTACCCTTATTCTTAAAAATTAATTTAAAACTATTTAATAATATTTTGAATAAAACTTAATAAAATTATTATAAAACATGTATAATAAATATTAATAAAAATAATAAAAATTAAATTGAAAAAAAAATACAAGGGAGGTCAAAGAGTGCTCTGGAGGCTTCGCTACCAACGAAGGTTGTGAGCCTTCTCTATCTCACAATTGAAAAAAGCGTCATACCTCCTCCGTTTGCTATGGTTGGCTTCGTTTTTGGTGCTGCCCCTCCTAATTGTACGCTTAGAAGGCAAGCCTCCTCCCGATTAGAGAAGACCGTGATGCTTCCTCCATTAGTGCAATGAAGGTGGCATTACGGCCTCCCCTCATTGAAGGAGGGTTATCAAATTTGGTGAAAGAAGAGAAAATTTTAGTACTAGATCTAATTGGATTTTATTTCAAAATAAAAACCAACTTTAATTTACCCTATGATCAATTTAACCATTTTAGAAATCTTGGTACAACTGAAATTTGATTGAATCATTGCTTTAATTTGAATATATATATTTTTTATTTCTTAGAAACAAAACTGATGCACTGGAAATTCCTTTAAAGTTGTATGCTTCATAAATAAAATTGAATTACCAAAAAGGTACAATCATAATCAATATTCGCAACTATAAAAAGTAAAGCACGGTGTCTTCTTTTTTTTTTTTTTTCCTTATACAAAGTATTAAGTTTGCAAAATTATAATTATGTAATTCACTTTCTTTTTTTTTTTTGAGTAAATTAAAAAGTTTATTAAACAAAGCAAGTTTTCGTTTTTTCCCCAGCATAAAAAGATGCAACACATGCCAGCATTTTCACATCTAAAAACTCAGTCTCTTCTATTGTAATTATCATTCAAAGCACCATCTCTCAACTATGGCCGATGCAATTGTTTCCATTGTCTTGAGGGAATTGGCTTCAATCACTTGTCAACAGACTCAAGAAGAAGTTACACTAGTATGTGGTGTAAGCAAAGTAGTAAAAATGCTGACTAGCAATTTCCAAGCCATTCAAGCTGTGCTTGTTGATGCAGAGCTAAGGCAAGTGAAGGACACAAGTGTCAGACTCTGGTTAGATAAGCTCAAAGCTGTATCATACGATGTGGAAAATGTGTTGGATGAGTGGAACACTTCAAAGCTGAAACTGCAAATTGAGAGAGCTGAAAATGCTCTTACTCTTAAGAAGAAGGTATGTTCGTTCTTTCTCTCTCCTTGCTTCTATTTCAAGCAAGTTGTTTTGCACCGTGACATAGCTCTTAAACTAAAAAAAGTCAATAAGAGCCTAGATGTAATTGCCAAAGAAAAAGATAGGTATTCTTTTCATACAATTACAAGTGGTGAGCAATCTCGGGGAGTAGAAACCACCTCTTTCATTGATGAGAATTTGATATGTGGTCGAGATAAGGAGAAGAATGAATTAATGAGCAAGTTGTTGTGTGAGAGTAGTGATGAGCAAGAATGCCTCCATATCATCTCAATTGTAGGGATGGCAGGAATAGGAAAAACAACTCTTGCTCAACTTGCATACAATAATAATGAGGTGAAAAACAACTTCGAAAAAAGAATATGAGTTTGTGTCTCAAACCCAGTTTGATAAGTTACGGGTTGCCAATGCAATACTTGAAGGTCTAGAAGGTCAAAGCTCTACTTCAACCATACTGCAAACTATTCTAGAAAAAATTCATCAATCTATTAGAGGAAAAAAATTTCTTCTTGTATTAGATGATGTGTGGACTGAAGACTACAAAGATTGGGAACCATTGTACAATTGTCTTAAGAATTGTCTCAATGGAAGTAAGATTATAGTCACCACACGTAAGGAGACTGTTGCTTTTATGTTCAAATCAATTGTTATTCCCATCAAGGAATTATCTAAAAATGAGAGCTGGTCATTGTTCAAGCACTTTGCATTTCACGGTAGGTCTCATAAGGAGTGTAGTGAACTAGAAGGTGTTGGGAAGGAAATTGTGAGCAAGTGCAAGGGTTTGCCACTTGCAACAAAGGCTATAGGGACTCTTTTACGCTTCAAAAGAACTAGAAACGAATGGGAAAATATCTTAGATAGTGAGATGTGGGTACTTAAAGAGTCTGAGAATGATGTTATTGCTCCTCTATTATTAAGTTATAACGATTTGCAATCAATGGTTAAAAGATGTTTCTTATATTGTGCCACTTTTCCAAAGGACTACCAATTACATAAAGATGAGTTGATTAACTTGTGGATGGCTCAAGATTATCTAAAATTAGCAATAAACAATAAGGAGATGGAAATGATAGGTGAAGATTATTTTAGCAGTCTAGCTACGCGTCCTTTCTGCAAGAGTTCATAAAAGATAATATTGGTGACATTATAGGATGTAAGATGCATGATATAGTGCATGACTTTGCCCAGATTCTTACCAATAATGAAAGTTTTGCAATGGACAAAGATTATGGACAATCAAGCTAGTGACATTTTATTTGAGAAAGCTCAAAATTTAATGTTAATGGTTGACAAAAATAGTTCATTTCCTATGTCCATTTGTAATATAAATAAATTGCGGAGCCTGTTGATTAAATTTGATGTAGGCACGTATTCAATTGATGGAGTATTGCTAAAGTTATTGGCTCAAAATAAATGCTTAAGGGCATTGACATTGAGCGGTACTACCAAGGAAGAAGTAACGATTGGTAGGTATTATGTATATCCAATAATGTTAGAAAAAATTCCTAAAGAGATAGGGAAACTAATACATTTGAGGTATCTTGATTTAAGCCATAATTCGGGATTAGAAATGTTACCAAAAACATTATGTGAATTATATAATTTACAAACCTTAGATAGTTTCTTGGTGTGACAAGCTTAAGGAACTACCTCAAGGGATGGAGAAGTTGATCAATCTAAGACATTTAAGAAATCGTCATACTGATTCTCTTAAATACATGCCCAAAGGAATTGAGAAACTAACATGTCTTCGTACATTAAATGAATTCTATGTGAGTGAGGGTGGTTTTGGTAGCAAAGCATGTTCCCTTGAATGCTTAAATAAATTTTACCACCTTAGAGGAGCTTTTGGTATAAAAGGTTTGGGAAATCTGACAAATGAGAGTGAGGCTCAGAGAATACAACTTGCAAATAAGAAAAACATTTGCAAATTGAAATTAGGCTTTCGTGGGTCGAGTTCGATGAACAATGAAGCAATTCTTGAAGCTTTACAACCTCCTCCAAATTTACAAGTGTTAGAGATATTAGAGTACGCAAGCAATGCAATGTCACCAAATTGGACGGAGTCTTTTGCTCATTTGAGAAAAATAATTCTGATTGGATGGATCAGGTGTGAGCAACTTCCTCCATTGGGAAAATTGCCATCCCTTGAATCACTTCATATAGGAAAGATGATGACAAGTAAAAAGAGTGGGTAATGATCTTTCGGGATTAGAAAGTGATGACAATATTTCATCTTTATCAGTTACTATTTTCCCCATATTGAAATATCTTGGTTTTGGGACATGGAGGAATGGGAAGAGTGGGATTTTGGGATTGAACATCATAATATAACAATCATGCCATCTCTTCATTCCTTGGAAATTGATAATTGCCCCAAATTGAAGGCATTGCCAAAGCAGGTTCTTCAAGGCCCCACCACAAGTTTTGAGTATATCTCGGTGCCCTGTGATAAGAGCTCGCTATGGAAAGGGGGAAGGAGAGCACTGGACTGACATCTCTCACATCCCTTATATCGTGATTGATCGAGAGTATGTGAAAAAAGGTGGCCCTTGAACTCCCCAAGGGTTGGGATAAACATGCATTCAACTCCTGGTATTAAATTCTCAACCTCTTTTACTTCATTGCTTTTCATTTCAATAGTTTGCTATATTTGTTGGAATCTTTAAGTTTCTTTATATTGATTTACTAATCATAATTAGTACTTGATTAATATTTTCTAAGAAAAAATAAGAGTATTTGATTAATATTTATATACTTCTAGTGGCAGGCTTCAGCAAAAAGTAGATGTCAAATTGTTAGAAATATGGTCTGCACAACCCATTTAATCTTCTGTACAAAGTTTCTATGTTCTCATCCATCACTTTAAAATTGTATTGGAGAATCACAGTCCATTTATTTGGGAATCAAATTGTCATGCCATCATGCATTGAGAAGAAAGGTTAGGAACAATGCTCATTCAATTTGTTAATGGATGCTTTTAGTTGATGATGCATACTTCTTAATGTTTTGAAATTGTGCAATATTAATTTGTATATTGTCAAGTTTATATAATAGAAGAAGTGGTATATTGGATTTAGTAGACATTTAAATTTCTTGTCTTTGTCTGTACTTGGTGTTTCGTTGCATAAGAAGAGCAAGAAGAAGATGTTCATTATTAAAAGTATTGGTCTTAAACTTTTGGGTGCAGGAATGCAATAGCGATGAATTGCCTTTCTCAAGGGACTCCAATTTCATAGCTTGATAAGTGAATAGGCCAGGACATGTCGAGAGGAAGAATGAAATAAGAAGAATTCTCAATCAATATTTCCATTCTGATGTGACCAGAAGAGGCAGAGTTCCAATAAGTATTACAGAAGAGGTACAGTTTCATGTATTCAAACATAAGAGGTGAGAAGAGGGAGAGTTTCAAGAGCACTCCCAAGTCTACTACCTCAAGACACTGGTTCAGCACAAATCCATTCTGAGTAGCATTGACGTAAACTTTCCTCAAGATATGGTATAACAAAATCGGAGTTGGAATTCCCTTAAATATCTTCAATGCAAGGTAAAAATTATGGGCCGCCATGATCTTATTACTTTCATTGCTTTCAAATATTTACTGTAGAGCATATCATAGAATGTGGATGTTTTTATTGAAGATTTTTACACTTCAAAGGCTTAAAGTTAAGTGACGCTGGTTGAGGAATTGTCCCTAGCTATCTTATTAATTGTTTTGCCGTAAGTATGACTTGATTACTCAAATATATTTCAAATTTCCTTAGTTTTTGTTATCCTCTTCTTTTGTGTTTTCTTTTGACTTTACTATTCAACGCTTCTTGATTTTGATAACTTTCAGGCATAAGCATAGCGTGCTATTGTTATTGTTTGTGTATGAGCAAAGAGATTGCATTGAACTTCCCAGTTGTTGCAACAAACATCAAACTGCAGGTATTTGCTGCTCCATGTTTTAGTTCATTGTTATTGTTTTTAAATTTATCGATATGTATAGATAAAGCCAAATCAAATTTACTGTAAATTGGGACTTAATTGAATATATATTTGGAAGCTTAATTTTAATGTTGCACTCGCAACTATTTGAAGCAAGAACACGGTTCATTCCATCCACTTGTCAGTAAACCATGTTTATCTTTGGTTCTTGTTTGATGTTGGTACATGAATTATGAACCATGCAATTGGCCCTATAGTTTTTGATATATTGCATCAATTCACACATATTTGCTGATTATCATAATTTAATGCTACATAAGTAAATATTTTATTTGAAAAGCTAACATGTATATTTCTTATCAAAGTGAGACTTGGTGGTTTGTGGATATGCATGAGATAGAAGAGTGAGGTATGCATCAAAATTGAGAAGAAGAGATGATACGTGAATGGAAAATCAGGAAGTTCTTTTAACTAGAATCAATTCTAGATCTTTAAGAGGCAAGGAATGCATTGATTATGATTGTTAAAATAGATAAAAAAAGAACTATCTAGTATTTCCACCAGCTATGGTGTAGATTCAGTAATGGTATTTGCTATTAATTAGGCAAGTATGCTGTAAGTTTCCTATTTATATAATTTTCTAACTTAAAGCATATTTAGATAAAGATGATCATATTTTTAAAAGTATTAATCTTAAATTTCTTTATGCTTGGTGTTTTGCAAGAAGAAGAAAGATAAAGACGATCATTTTTAAATGTCTTTAAACTAGATGCATCTTTTAAGGGACTCCATTCTTGTTGATGTCTTTAAAAGCCTTTTGATTTCCATATAACCACCTTTTAAGGGAAATCAAATTGACGGGCCAAGATACATTGAAAAGAAAGGTCAGGAAGAATACTCAATTAATTAAATCATATATTTTGAGTTCATGACATATAGTTATTAATGTGAACTTTACTTGTTTGTAAGTTGCAAGGTTTTTGTATTACTTAATGTTTCATAAAGTTAGGAGCACTGAAGAGGATTTTCCCTATTCCAAGGTTGTTCATGCTCACTTGTAGCACTCTGAGTCTCCTCCTTTAACATGAGATGCTGGCTTGGCACAGATCTGTTCTTAGTGGCATCGACATAGACTTTCCTCAACTTATGGTATAACAAAGTCAAATTAGAGTAGTTATTATCATTATTATCATATATTTTCTTCTAAGTACATAATAGTGGATGACTTTTGATGTTTGACATTATGTTATGTTTATAAATTGAAAAGTTTATATATCTTAAAACAATATATTTTGGATTTGGGAGGCAGGTAAATTTTAAGAGCTAAGAAGGAGACACTCCTTGTTGAGACAATTGGTCTTAAACTTTGAGGTACATGAAGTACCACTGAAGTTAGTTTCCTTTTTTCAAATACTTCAATTTCATAGCTTGAGGGGTGAACTGGCCAGGATGTGTCCAAAGAAAGAATTAATGAAACAAAAAGGCAGCACAGTCAATCACTTTATTCTGATGTTACCAAAAGAAATAAAGTTCCAATTGGCTCAAAGAGGCATTTCTTATTCTGAGGTTGCTCATGCTCACTTGTTGCACTCTAAGTCTCTTCTCTCAATAGACACTGGCTCAGTATAGATCCAATTTTCGGTGGCATTGACGTGAACTTCCATCGAGTTATGGTATAACAGAATCGAAGTAGAGTAGGAATTATCTTTATTTTTCTTAATGCAGGACATAAGTTACAAGCCATGATCCAATTACTTTATTTGCTTATAGATATTTTCCTTGGAATATGTCATAATTGTGGACATCTACATGGATGGAAAAATTAGAAAGTTTGTTTGGTTAGACTTAAATCTTGGATCTTCAAAGGGTGAGGAATGGAACGATTATAACAGTTGAAAAAAAAAAAAAAGAATATTTAAGTAATTCCATCAAATATGATGTATACTGATCTTATTGCTTTATGTTCTTTCAAATTCTCCTTCAAGATTACTAAAAAATTAGATGTTATATTTTCAAATTAATGCCAGTCAAAAGACTTTGACAACAACATTCTAGTGAATTAAAATGTCTTTTATTACATTAAAGAATCAATATTTATTAATGGCATGAGTTAATAAACAAGATAAGTAACTGTAATTAAGTATCCTAGTTGTATAATTTTCTATCTCAAAGCATATTTAGATATGTGATTTTTTACTATTTGTTTCTAAGATCTTTGTTTGTGTATGTTTATATGCAAAGCTTTTATGTTCTTATCATTGGACAATATTTGCATTGGAGAACCACAGTTCAAAGTGTCTTACCCAGTTGCATGTGAAGAAAGGTTATAAATAATGAGATACCTTATTTATTTTTGAAAATTTCATGTGTGGATTTCTTATGGCTGTAAATTTATCTATGCTTGGTGTTTTGTAACATTGGAAGCAGTAATAGAAAGATGATCATTTTAGTTCCATCCTTTAAGGAATCCATGTTTGTTCATTGAAAACCACAGGATGTGCCTTTAGGATGGAAGACAAAAGAAGCTCTCTAATGTTGGGGGTAGACAAAAGGTGTGGATTTGTTAGGGGGAATTTGGCATAATTAGCCCATAAGAATGGGTGGACTCCTATTATAGTGAACAGATGAGTTTGAGATGCAGATGGGATTGATGCATCTGGAGTTGGGGTAAGAGCCTTGGGATCAATGACATCAAACACAAAAGGCTATGGTAAAAATTAAGCATGCCTTTACACCTTGTTCGAGCCTTCATTCATGAGCAGATCATTTACTGATAATGATGACATTCTCATTTGTAATGCAGAGTTGATTGTCCGAACCAGCACACAGTAAAGGTAAACCTATCATAAGAGAATCATATTAGATTCACTATTGTTGTTTTGGACATTTGTTGTCCTTTAAATTGATCACGGTTTCACTATGATATTCTCACTAGAGGTAGAACAACAAAAGGTATACTTGGATTGAATTCAAATGAGAGAACCTTGAATAGGTTTTGCTTATTCCAAGATCGTTGATGCTTGGCCTCCCTCAATGGCTCAGCACAAATAGTTCTAAGTGGCATCATAGTGGACTTCCCTTGAAGGTATTATAGAGTAGTAACTATCTTTAGTTTTAATGTGGTGAAAAGACTTTAGGCCATGTTTCACTATGAATTTCCCATAAAAGGCAAAATAGCAAAAGGCATGCTTAGATTGAATTCAAACATAAGAACCCAGAAGAGGTATTGCTCATTCCAAGGTTGTTGATGCTAGTCCTCCCTTAGTACACACTGGCTCACCATAGATTGTTTTGAGTGGCATCAGAGTTTACTTACCTCAAAGGTATTATAAAGTTGATGCAGCTATCTTTAATTTTAAAGCGGCCATGTTCCTTATCACTTTCTTTACTTTTAAATCTCTCACTAAAAGCATGTGATTACTTACAATCTTTTCATTAAAGCTTAATGCAGTTTGTTCTTTAAAGAATCAATGACAATGACACTAGCTAGCAAACAATATGAGGTGTCTTATTAAAAATGAGGTTTTAAGATATGCAGCGATTATTCAAATCTTCGATAATCTTGTCCTTTTGTTTTCTTTTCTTTCACAATCTTGTCCTGCTATTTTCTTTTCTTTTCTTTTCTTTTTTCCTTAATTTTTTTGTACAAAGCTTATTGATTTTGATAACTTGTCATTGTTTTCTTCCCTATAGTCTATAATTTATATGTATAGAATAAGAACCATATCAAATTGATCAACTTTTGTTAGCTTCAACAAAAGCTTAATGTCAAAAACCTTAAGAATTTTGACTTTTTTCAATGTTTGTGTGTGTGGAAAATGAAATAGGTAATCGGTTGTAGAGAACTTATCCAATTTTCTATCATTTCAAGTGAACTTGTTGGTTTTTTGATTAAATGTTGCTAGGATTATATTTATTTTTTTAAAAAAGCACATAAATTTCTTATTAAATTGGCTTTGGTGGTTTGTTGAATACAAGAGAGTGAAGAGTAGGACAATATCATAGATGACGAAGAGTTAACAATCAAATGTATAGTGCAGAATTATTCCCTTCAATAAGAACTAGGTAATTGGCATATTTCTATCTAATATGGCCTTCCATCCATGTTCTATTTTAATTTAAATTAAGGTGTCACATTGGTTTTGTGGCATGGCTACTGGAGTAGTCAAGAAGATTTACTCAGGTTATCTGGTTTTTTCCCCTCTAGGATACAAGTAAAAAGTTCTGCAGACATACATTCTTTTGCATAGCAAAACGTTTTTATTATCTGTCATAAGCAAAAAGATTTTATTTTCTATCGTAAAATTTTTGACAAATTGTGTTTCATTCTGTATGTTCGGTAAATACTACTTCATTTTCTGTCAAGTGAATTTGCACCACCTACTTGATTTATGTTATTTCAAATTAATGTTCTAATTATCTGTAATACAAACCGACATTGATGGTCCTATGACAGGTTATACACAACCTTCACAATCTGCCCTGTTAAAGGCAGACATGATTAAATATCATTCAATGTAAGTTCCTTTCTGACTAGAAACAATGAAAATGTTGTGTTTTTTTATTAATTGGTTTTTATATGTGCAAAACTAAAACAAAGAAATCAATCATATAATGTCTCCTACTCATAAGTTATCTAGTGCCAAGATAATGCTTAAATTTGATTAATATGCCCCATTATTTAAAGTCTCAAATGTCATAAACAAGTTTCCCTTAAATCAAAAACTTCTTGTTATGTTCCTTAGCATATCCTCTATCCATATACTCTATGATTTCAATTGTATTTGGTAACAATCTATTTATGTTTCTTGAGGCAATGACTTTAGTGTCTTATTGCTAATGGAGAAAATGAAAATTTTGTTATAACATCTTTTGCATGATCACCTTTGAGTTCTAGTTTGGGTTTCTACCTTATGATTTGATAAGTTATCTTTTATATTGAATATCTAATGTAAATGTAGGGTAAGTGAGCAAAATCTTTTAGTTGAAAAACAATTTACATCCTTTAAGAGGCATTGCAACATTTGACAAGGTTAGGTTTTTTTAATAGATGTCATTATATAAACAAACAAAATAAGATCAAGTCCTTGATGTTTGGTGTGTGAACTTGACCGAAATACATTGTTTCCCTATTCCCTAGCATGGAATTTATCATTGAAGACGCATGGTTAGGTAATTAATGCCTATCAAAATTGTACACAATGTCATTCGATACAACTTGAAGCATCAATATCAAATGTAAGTGCATATAAATAAACTAGGCTAATGGCTTCAAATATATCTTAATAGTTTTCTACATAAGGTGATTATGGAATTTCTAACAACTTACATTTTTTTTTTGTTTTCAATTCCCTATTGATTTGCCTATGCAAAGCTTCACCATGGTAGTCTTAGAGTAGGCATCAAGGTCCAATTGGGGATCTCGCTTTAGGATGAACAAAATTTTCACATGTAGCCAAGAAAGGTGGAGGACATTGTCCTATTGATTTATAATGTACATTTTTAAGTAATTAGTAGCGTCCGATTGATAACTGAAATTCAATGCAAGAAGCTAGCTATGTGTTACTGAAGGTATTAATTACATGCCTTTGAATGTTAAAATCATTTTCATACAAAACTTCCCTTTGTCAAATGTTAAAAATCAAGGCATCAAATTTAAATGTAGATGAACATTTAAAAAGGAGTTTTGTTCCAAGATGTCTTGTCAAGAAAGGTTAAGGACAACATTTAGTTGATTGAAATTTTATAGACTTAGCAACTTTTGATTGATAAAAAAAAAAACTCAATTTAGGTAACTTTGACCATAACATAGTTGCAATGTCATGTACATAAGCTTCTCAATGTTTAAACTGTGTTAATAATTGTTGTGTTTAACTATCTCAAGGAGAGTTAAAACATGTAAATTTTCTTGTCCATCTAACCTAGGTTTTGCTACTTGAGAAGAGATCGAAAAATGAGATTGGATGTGACTAGTGGGAAGTTGTAGTAGTGTGGCTAATGAACAATGAACAATACCTCAATTGTATGTGAATTAATGGGATGTTGATGACTTGCTACAGGTTGTGTTATTAAAGGTATGTATTTTCATTTGTTGAAAAGGATGGTTTAAATTTAAATTAATTCATTTAGCGTGTCATCAAATGTGATGCTAGATATATGCTTTGTTGTTGAAGGTATGGGTAGATTTTTCATCCCGAAGGTCTATGCAATGGGCAAGTTCTTCATTCTCAAGATATCCACGCTACAGACAGCCAAGATGCTTCAGGAAACATGCTAATTCAAATGCAGGTCTCGTACACAATTTTGTTTCCTTTAGTGTTGGATGTGTTGTTATCCATGTATTGAAAAATTTTGAATGAGTTCATGCAAATTATATCTTAAGTTTTTATGATTATCAAATTAACAAATTCACAAACTCATTATCAACTTATGCATATGATTGTCATTTTTTTGGAAGATGATAAATAAAGTCAGTCTAGTGGCATCATAATCCATGTTATATGAATTATTTTGCTGCCATTTGTATTAAATGTTGAACCAACCAAAGTTTTGCTTTCCTGGCAGATCCACACATGGTTCTTAATATTCAATCACGATATGTGATATTCTATAACACACACCCTTGCTAACTATGCCACTGATGGTTCTATACCACTGTACACACATTTCGCAAGTGGTGTTAATTTAAGACATCATCATTACCATTCCATGTAAGTTATTCCCTAATTTAAAACCACAAATATTATATTCTTTTATTTTTTTTATGTGAGTTAATAGAATAAGTAATTGTACGTCATTTATTTTTTATTGGTGAAATGCTTAAATTGGCTCTAAATTTCTTGTTCAAGCTTGATGATATATTCTCATCCTTTTCTATCATCTAAAATTGCTTAAATAGGGACAGCCAAGCATAGGAAATAGCAACCAAGCAAAAATGAGCACTAGTAGCATACAACATAGAGCAAATGGTGTAGCCTGTTAGGTCTGCTCATATAATGGGCTTGGATCATATAAGGGCATTTGAGCCCAAAGCCACTCATAAAAAGAAAAAAAATATATGAATGGAGACTTTACCTCATGTGCAGCACCATGTATATCAAAAAGAAAAGAAAGGGTAGCTGCTAATTTGAGTGAAAAAAACAATGAGAGAAAGAAAGTGAAAGTGGGTTTTGGGGTTTCTTATTTGAAGATCAAGTGGCTACACTTTATAAAAGTTAGCCCAAATTTCAACCAGAGAATCCATCCAAGAAGCTCTATAAATCTGCCAGTTGAATTTTTCTGTTATCCTCTCTATGATGTTGTTAAGCCAAGAATATTTATTCTTGATGCCATTGTAAGCTTCCAATTATTCTAGAGAGAATTTGTTGTAAACCCATTATTTTATTGGAGATAGTGGAAGTTTTTGAAGTCGACTACAGTCATCGTGGTTTTTCCCACATTGGGTTTTCCACGTAAAAATTTGGTGTCTCATTGTGTGATTAATTTACTATTTTAGTACTTTGGTGCTTTGGTTGATTTATTGTCATGTCGGATATTTGATGAGAACTCTATTTTAGACACATGATGAGGGAAAAGATTTATTTGTTTCCTTTTATTATTGCTGGCTTTTCCTAACACAGCCAACTGTACAAATGATTTTCAGCTTAATCTTGAGCCACTGTAAATTAAGTTGTGAGTGGTCATAACACTAATACCATTTAGTAGGAAGAAGTGTTAGAACTCAACAATGAAAAAGCTCATCACAATCAACTTGTGACTTGATCAATCTTATCTATATATTAATGATTATATAGGAGTTCTAAATCCTACAATTACCTTTTTTTTTTTTGGAAAGTTATTTTCAAAGCCATATTCTTTCTAAAGCAAGTATCACCAACACATTAAGCTAATTCTCAGCAATAATGTTTGTATCCTAATAGTACAAATTTAAATTCTTGCCTTAAACTTTTCTTATGGGAATCTTCTTTACTTTGCTTGCTTTTCTCTTCTTGCATCAAATTAAATTCTTGCTATGGAAATTTCTTGGACAATACTTTATCCTCAACAAGCACCTATTCCAAATTGTTGCAATTTTGTTTTATTAAGATTTATAATAAATTAATGTCAACAAAAACATTGTTTCCCTAAAACATTTACCAAATCTGCTATCAACCGCCTAAATATTTCTGTACAAAGCTTCTGTAATCTTAGCATTTGACATAAAATTAAATTTGAGAACTGCATTTTCAAGGGAAATCAGAATATCATGTTCAGAGGCAATGTAAAGAAAGGTTAAGAACAATGCTCTATAAATTCATTCATGGGTATTTTTTTTTTCAAGTTGACGCCTAATACTTCTTAATGCTTAAATCGTGCTTATTTGTAAATTGTCAGGTTTATGTATATTGGATTTGGGAGACATGTAAAAATCTTGCCTAAGAAGAGGCAGTGATAAGATGCCCATTGTTAAAAGTGTTGATCTTACACTTTTGGATACAGAAAATGAAAACAGCAGTTAGTTAGATTTCTCAAGGGATTCCAATTTAGAATAGGATGTGACAAAAAGAAGATAGAAGAAGTAGATAGCACAATCATAGTTTCACTATTATGTGCCTAAAAGAAGAGAGTTCCCTGGATATTCTAGAACTTAATTCAAGTTTGAGAACCCATAAGAGACTTTTGCCAGTTCCTCATTCTTGCACATAGCACCTTGAATCTACATGTACAACATCAGCATGCAGAAGGTGGCTCGGTGACATCCTTTCTAATCAACCGTTATTTGAATCTGACATGGTGTCCTGCTTCCTCTCGCAACACTGATGGGGGATGTCCCTCAGGTTAATGGTATAACATATCAAGTTGAAGTCAAGCGAGCAGTAATTAGACATGGTTATTACGTAACACATGGTAAATTTGACAGATGATAATATTTTTCCTTTACTTTCAGATCTTCCAGTAAGAGTATGTCATATAGTTTGCTTGTGGATTTTGTTATTTAACTTTCTAGTGAATTGTATGCTTTGAGTACTATTTAATCCTTCACAATCTTTTTCTATTGTGCTTATTTTTCTTTTTCTTAATTTTTTTGAACCACGCATCTGGATTTTGCTCATACACTAGACAATTAAATTTCATGGGAGAATCACTATAGTTCCCCAGAGGAAGCAAGTTGTAATGCCTGGATGCATGGATAGAAGATAGGTTAGGGGCAAGTACTATTTATGTCTTTTTGCTAATATTAGCAAAATGGGATATTCTTTTACTTGCTTTTGATTGTTGACATGTATGAGATGCAAACGAGATAAAATTGCACATAGGCATCAAAATATGCTTGTTTATCCATATAGTGTTATAAAATCTATCTTTTTTGGCAGGCTAATTCTTTGGTTGGAATACCATTTTAATCTTGGAAAACGAAAGGAAAGAATTTGGCTAGGTTAGTCCTTTCGATTGAAGTTATTATGTTTTCTTATATATATAATCATTAAAATGGATCAAACAGTACCAACAAGATAACTAAGCTCTTCAAATATGGTGTATAATTATCTTATTATTTGTTTACCTTTCAGAATTTTCCTCAGGAATATGTGATAGCTAATTGCTTCTATTTTTTGTATGCATTAAATGGAAATGTCAAGCAATCAATGCCTATCAAGAAATTCCACTAATGTTTTGTTGGAGAATCACGGTCAAATGACAATATGTTAGCTAAAATGTGCAAGCGGCAATGTATATCTTATTTGATATTCTGAGATAAGGTATTTCTTGATTAATTGATATTTAACAAGCTACATGATAATTTCAAGCATGTACAAAAGTTCCCTTTCACTAAAGGTTAACACCTTGCATTAATTAAATTTCAATGCAGATGAACATATTAAGAGAAAGCAAATTTTCTTCCTAGATGCCTAGTGAAGGAAGGTTAAGGACAACTTATGTTGATCAAATTTTTGAAATTTTGACTACTTGACAACATCTGATTGGCAACGAAAACACAATCTAGCAGGTAACTTTTACCTTAATATTGTTGGGACGTTGTGTACATGCTTCCTAATATTTGAAATTATATGATAATTTTCAAGAATTGTTTTAAATCATATATATGTGAATCAATACAAAGCTGATGACCAGCAGCAAGTTGATGTAACTGTTGTATGCATTTTTAGCCATATATAAGAAAATTTTAAATTTAAATAAATTCTTTTAGTATGCCATTTAACGATTATACCAAACATATGTTTAATGGTTGAAACTTTGGGCAGGTTCTTCATTTTGAATGCTTTTATGCTATGAACTGCCAAGATGATTCAGGAAACAATCTATTTCAAATGCTGGTCAGCTACACTATCTTGTTTCCTTTAATGTTGTTGGATGTGTTGTTAATCATGCTTTGGAAAAGTTTGGTCATGTTTATGTCAATTTTAAATCTTAAGCTTCTCTACCTAATAGATTCACAAATTCTTCTTAAGCTTGTTGATATGATTGTCATCTTTTGAGGATAAAAAATGAGATTAGCGTAGTAACATCCTAATCTATGCTATTTAAATTAATTTGCAATCATTTGTATAGATTGATGCAACTGACTAACGTTTTGTGCACCTAGTAGATCCATACACATGGTCAATTATATTATAAACTGAACATCCAATAATCTTTGAAGTACACTCCTTGCACACAGTGTCGTTGATGGTTCAATGGTGGCATACACATGTTTTCCAATGGGCTTAGTTCATTGCAAACATGATCACACACCATTCTATATAAGTTCCTCTCTGACCTAAAATCACCGATATTACATTCTTTTATTGTTTTCTTGTGTGTGTATGGAGTTAAAACATAATAAGCCGTTAAAACTCCTGTATTGTTTTGGGTCAATTGCTTAAATTGGTTCTGAAATTCTTGTTTAAGCGAACTGATTTTCTATCAAATGATTCTACACCACATATTTGATGCGACAGATCTTAACATTTGTGATGCAACATCTTGCTCTTTGTGGCATTGATGATCTTATGATAAGGTACACACAAGCTTCAAAGTTGGCCTTGTTAAGAGTGAATATGATTACTTACTATTTTATGTAAGTTTTTCTCTTATAAGAAGGAGAGCAAATATTGTATTGTTTTATCAATTGTTGTTTATTTGAACAATACCAAAGCTAGGAAATCAATCAATGATTCTTCCTGGTCATAAACATATAGTGTCAACAGAGACTTCATATATAATTTCAATATGCCCTATTTTCTGAAGTCTCGTTCATCATAAGCAACTTGATAATTTGATCCAATACAAAACAATTTGCGACATATGATTTGCAATTTATTTTACAGTTAATTTGTTTGTTCTCAATTTATGTTTTTTTTTTTTTTTTCTAATGCAGGGTCTGCAAATTTTTGGTTGATATGCAATTCTGCATCTTTTCAAAAGCAAGACAACATTTTTTTTAGGTTAGTCCTTTTAATCGAAGTTACCATATTTGAACTACTTTAAATAAGAAGGGTATGTGCTGATCTTAATATATTTAGCTAGGAAAGTCTTTCATATATGCATGACGTAATCATTTTTATTACTTTAATATGATAGCTAATTGAGTCTATGTTTTGACCTTAATACATTTATGTCCTCCTTTCTTATCATTCTTGACGGATTTTGTCATTGAAGATGCATGTTCAACCAATTACTGCCTATCAAAGTTGCATACTCTTCGAAGAATCAATGTCAAATGTTGGTGTCATGATTGATCTAGGCAAGTAGGTCTGAATATCTTATTTAATTATCTATCATTAGTTATAATTTTAATATATTTAATTTTTGACAAGATACAATTTTTTTTGCTTTTTCTTCCCTGTTGATTTTCTTGTACAGAGTACAACGCTTGCTCACAGCAGTTGTAGAGTAGACATCATATTACAACTAAGAGGGAATCAAATTTCACACTTAGCCAAGAAAGGTTGAGGACATGACTCCATTGAACCATAATTAATAAATTTGAGCAATTAAAAGCATCTGGTTGACAACTGAACTAAGATTCAGGTAATTCTCTATGCTCGATGGAAGATGTTATATGGAAACAACCCATTAAAGTTGGCACATTTTCGTATGAAATGGAAGAGAGGCTTTTTTGGTCCTTTTGCATTTGGTTTAAAAATCCTTTTTTCTTATTAGGGCTTGGAGAATGGAAAAGTGAGAGTGTGCAATGGTTGAAGAGTGGGTTTGCTGCTGGAAATCAAGTGCTGCTGGAAATCAAGTGTGGTTGGTTGATAAAGAGAGAGAGGAAAAGAAAGAGACAAAGATTGAAAGAAGAAAATGAAAAAACTGCATAGAGAATAACCATAGCAGTTTTTTCAAAATTATTGTATCTCCTTCATCCACTATTGGATCATATTGAAATTTGGTCAGTAGGTGATGAACTTGCAGTTCTTGAATTTGAACAGTTGGATCATTGATCGGAGGTTCGGTACTGAGTTTCTGCATTCAAAATACAGTTGGTCAAAAAACAGGATTTGAACTGCATGGTCTTACTCGAAAGGTTGTAACTCCTTCGTGCACCGTTGGATTAAGCTCAATTTTGAAAGAAGGTTCGTCAGATATGTCACTTCAATCTGAACGGTTGGATTAGGGAGCGGAGCATTTTGTGGAGAGATATGCTGCCCGAACAAAGGCTCTAAGTTTGATTCCTCCATCTCCCTTTTCTCATTTGATATCAAATTATGATTATTGTCTAGAATAAAAGTTCTAGATAATGTTGCTATGATAAATTCCTTGATAGAGTTAGGGAATTGTTGTAAACTCATAATTTAATTCACAGTGAAGATTTTTTGATGGACTAGGGTCTCATGGTTTTTACTCCTTAAACGGGGGAGGTTTTTTATATAAAAATTTGTTTGTATTGTGATCGATATTCTGCTGCAAATTTATATGATGTTACAAGTCTATTGGTTCTTTTTCAGTTCACACACAAGAAAAGAAAATTTATTTAGTTTTTTATTCAGCTATTGCACTTTCTCCCATCACCACTCATGGTCTTGGTATTGTTTGTTGCTTGTGTGAAAAGCCAAATCAGAGCCACCTTTGTTCCTTCAACATAAAATTGAATTATTTCTTGTTGGTATCTTGTCCGCACAATGCGTTTCAGTTTCTAGTGGATTTTCATTAGGTTCAATGTATTGGTCCAAATTATATATATTTGTATTAGTTTTCTTCTTTCAATTGTCATGTTTTCCTCGCAGAAATCATTTGGAACAATATGTCAGTTGCCTACAATCTGCATGATCACCCATGCTTACCCATCCTGCACAAGTCTCTACTTTAGTCTAACCACAAAATATGTAATTAAAATTTTTGGTAATAAATATTTAAAAAAAAAATTGGTAATAAAAAATACTTTTGATATTAATTTACACAACTAAATTCATAGATTACAATTTATAAACTCAAGCCACACTTAAGGGTTACAATAACTGATCCAAAATAGGAATTCACAGTTTTTTTTTTTAATTTTACTCTCCAAATTTCAAAAATAATTTATAGGTCTATTCTTTCACGACACATACAAAATCAACACAAACGTATCATTATTATATAATATACACACATGATAATCCAAATCCATGGGAAGACTCTATTTATATGTTATAAAATGATCACACCAATCCATATATAAACAATCACATATTTTACTATATAATCGGAAAAAAGTTCTAAATATAAAAGTTTACTTAAAAAAAAAAAAAAAAACAAACTTAAACAGTAGTTATGGGCCTATTGGACAATTTCATCCTTCTGGTTGTGGAGGGCCACTTCAATTTCAGTTTTGGGCTGATATGGGTTTCCATTTGCCTAATGTTGGGTTGGGTTTGAATCTACAAAACCCGTGGATTCCATAGTAAAATTTCAGTTGACATTACATGCAAAAAATTAATAATTGAGTTCAGTAAAAATATTGAACTTATAAGAATATTGATTCAGATAATGAAATGATCATCAATATTTTCGAATTATCAAATTGAGTGGAGATATGACCACCCCTCAAAAGTTGTATGTACACCCCACTAAATTTTTTTAAAAAATATGTATTTGTAAACACACCCCACTTGATACCAAATATACCCTTTCTATTCATTTAAAAAATATATATGTTATAAATAATTGTTTTTAAGCTTAAAAACTAGTTACACCCCTGGCTTAATTGGATTTAACTTAGCCAATTTCGTTTTCTGGCCTGGTATTATGCCATCAGAGCGCAGTCTCTTCTCTCAACACAGCAGCAGAGAT
Organism: Nephelium lappaceum; assembly: GCA_021234005.1. Lineage (NCBI taxonomy): Eukaryota > Viridiplantae > Streptophyta > Magnoliopsida > Sapindales > Sapindaceae > Nephelium > Nephelium lappaceum. Next base: position 30,242 of record JAIZFV010000057.1, read on the forward strand.
GGCCAAGTCGACGAATCACGCAGCACACAACCAGTCCTACAAGGCTCACAAGAATGGAATCAAGAAACCCAGAAGGCACCGCCACACCTCCACCAAAGGGATGGACCCCAAGTTCCTGAGGAACCTGAGGTATGCAAGGAAGCATTAACAACAAAGCAACTGAATCAGCTACCGAGGAAGAGTAGAGACTTTGAATAGAAAAGAAGAGGCTTTGTGATGATATGTTAATGTTTAGTTTATTTATGATCTAGTTTTCCTTTTAGTCTTTTGAGAATGATCCAGTCTTTGTTTTTTTAATGGCTATTTACTTTTAGTATCGTGGTGACTCGATGATATTTTAGTGGGTTCATTTCAGTTTTTGAAGTAATTCATTGTATTGTTGAGGATTGTTACTGATGTTATGTTTGCAAAAAATATTCAATTTTGAAGTTATTGTGAAAGAGCTATTATTAACAAAAAAAAAAAAAAAAATTGATCAACAGGTAAGTCTAACGTAATTGACTTATCATCGGGGGAGGTCTTTGTCAAGTTTTTGAAAAGTTATTTTTGTGTTAAAGAGCAAACCTGAGGCAGGCCTTGTGTAATTTGCTTTTAAAAAAAATTATATTGCTTTTATTATAATATCAATAACTTGATTTAAGGATAAAATTGAAATTTTAAATTATATATAAATTTTGATTGTACATACAATTTTAAAGGGACGGAAACACTGTCACTCAAAAAGCAAATTGTCAATGGACCCTGTTGATTATTTATTATTATTATGTTTTAAATAACATCAAATACATACAAGTTATAAAAACTGGAAATTCCTCCATAGATATCTTTTTCCACATTTCTTATTTATTTGCTTTAAGCATTTTTTTTAATTTTTTAATATTATAATCTATTCAAATAATTTAACAATTTCTTTTTTTTTTTTTTTGTGAAAACATGATTTAAACATTTCTATTTTCAGTACGTTAGTTTCCTATTAAATTATATATTATTCCTGAGTTTAGTCTTTATATTTAAACTTCTTTTTTTTCACTAAATAATGTTAAGTAAATTTAGATTTCTCAGATTGCATTTTTAACTCCTATACTTTGCATTATTAATATTAAGCTTAATTTATGGGTGAAGACTTTTTGACCTATTAGGTTTAAGCAATTAAATTAACAAATATTTTTCCTAAAATTTATGTTATTAATATTTGTTATTTTGTCAAATTATTAAAACTAGGTTTTGTAACAAGATGAAATATGACTTTTTGTACAAACTCTATGATTACGTATATCAAAATCGTAAAATAGGTATATATATATATGTCTATTCCCTTATTGAAGATTTTTGAGATTTAAGAGATCAAGAAGTTACATTTGAATTCATAAAACTTGAGTTTTAATATATTTTTGTGTAAGATTTAAATGATACTATATTTAATCTATCAATAAGTTTTTAATATTAATACATTTGTTTTTTCATACTTGTGACTTGATCAATCTTATCAATATGCTAATGATTGTACATGAGCTGTAAATTACATGATTTTTTGGAAAGTTATTTTCAAAGCCATATTCCTTTTGAAGCAAGTGTCACCAGCACATTAAGCTAATTCTGAGTAATAATGTTTGTATCCTAATAATACCAAATTAAATTCTTGCCTTAAATTTCACATATGGGGATCTTTTTTCCTTCTTTACTTGCTTTCCTCCTCTTCAATCAAATAAAATTCTTATTATGGGAATTCTTGGACAATGCTTTATCCTCAACCAGCACCTAATCCAAATTGTTGCAATTTTATTTTGTTAAGATTTATAATAAATTAATATCAGCAAGATCATTATTTCCCTGTAGTGTATGTATATATATATATATATATATATATAAAGATCATTATTTCCCTAAAACATTTACCAAAAATGCTATCAGCTACCTAAATATAATATACGGGCCCATATGTTGACTGAAAACCCACAATCCAAATGACTTTTTGGTTTGCTAATAGAGATTATGACAATTAACAGGTGAGTGGTGATATTTACACCCCTCTTAAATTGTATATACACCCCAAAACATAATTATTTTTAAAATCCCAATATTATCCTTGATAAGTTTGTTTTCAACACCTTTCTCGTCTTCTAGCATGCGCTCAAATCTCCATTATAAACCTCATCTATTAAGATCATAGAATAACTTTCTTGTCTTCTAGCGTGTGCAATAGCTGATAGAAAGTCATTTCACCTTTAATATTTTACTAATCACATCATCACAAAATAACTTACCAGATTCTAGTCAAAAAATTTATATATATATATTGACTGTTGAAATGTATTTATATAAAATGTGGTATTTACAGATATTATGAATTAGATACTATTATTTTAATTATAAATTTCTTGACTATTATTTTGACTTATAAAGTTATTCTATAATCTTAATAGATGAGGTTTATTATGGATGATACAGGAAACTTAATGAAGAAGATAAAGCAATTGTACAATTTGTGATGAATAACAAGAAGCAATTTATGTCGTTGATAAAGAAGTTTTGGAAAAAGACTTTTTTTTTTATCAAATGGGAATTTGATGAAGAACATGATAATGATTGTAGTGGAGATTAAGAAGAAAAATATATATAAGTAATTTGGGAGGTGTGATCACAAATTTTTAATATTAAAAAAAAAACTGTTAATGGGGTGAACATAGAAAAAGGACTGTACATTATGTATTTTAGGGGTGCCAAAATCGCCACTCTTGACAGGTATCAAGACTTCAAATTAGGCCCATTTAAGCCCAAAATGACAAGTCACTGCATTTTATGTCGAGATCCATGTAGGTGGACTAAGACCATCAAATTATAAGGGAAGACCATTGATAATATAATTTATATCTCCATTATTAATATAAATACCATATCATAGAAATTAAATCCTAATTCGCACTTCACACTGCCATTCAAGTTATGATTATCAGGTTAAAATAAAATAATATTTTATTTTATTAAAAATTATCATCTTTAAATAATATAATAACTAAAAATATTTATATTCAATGAAATTAAATCCAATTCAATGCAATATTGTATATGTAGCTTTTTAATTTGAATCAAAAATAATAATTAGGTTGAATTTAAAGTATCCAAATATGAGATTTTCAAATTTGGATTTTTTAATCCGTACAAATTTGATTTGCAATTTAAATCAAATTTGTGTCAAATTTAATTTTAAATTGAAGCAATCATTTAACACAAGGTTGGATTTCAAAGTTCATTGTGAACTTGGACATTTGAAGAGTATATTGGAGATGCAGTGGTTTAAAGCAAGCAAGGCACAAAGCATGTTCATATGGTATGTGTTATGCATAAAATTATATCTCAAGTTTGAATACAAAAATTACTCAAAATCAATTATGTTATAATTTTATAAGTCTGATTTGTACAAGCTTGATGCTAGATGATTTTGCAACATATATTTCTATTCTTGTCTCTTGTTGATATATACAATATAAGAAGTATGCAGTGGGCCATATACTTATCATATAAGTTTTAGTTGACGTATACTTCATCAAATATCTTTCTGAGTAAAATTCTTTGGTTGAATACAATTTTGGATCTTTATTTTGGAAAGATAGGCAAGAATTTGACTAGTTTAGTCCCTACTATAGCAGTTAATATATGTTACTATTAAAAAAGAAAAAAGAAATTATAACATAAGTAAGTATTTCAGAAATGCTGACAATGTTGTTACTTTTATTTTTTCAAGAATTTCACCTACAAAAATGTTATAGCTAATTGAGTTTATGTCTTCACTTCATTGTTTCAACATCTTTCTTGACTAATATTCTGCTAGTTGATTTAATCAAGGTCCAGGTATATTTTTTGTTGTTTATCTGTGAAAAGTTGAAACAGAGCAGCCTCTGTTTTCCTTCAACATAGAGTTGACACTTCATGATCACATTTCCCCTTGTTGAGGCAGTTTGGATCTTGGTCAAAATTATTTGTATAAAGAACTTTTTGTCAATTGCCCATTCGTATGAGTTTGTAATGCTGCTTTCATCAAAATTAACCCTGGTTGTCTATTCTCATAAGTTTTTATTCTCTCATTTTATAACTTTGTACTAAACTTTACCTAACTAATTAAGCAAAACCTAAACATAAAAACATAACCTGGTCAAGATTCGTTCTTTTTTTCCCATTTATTCAGAGAAATGTTTCTTGCAAATTCTAGGTACTCTTAAAAAAATAACTGAGCTAACCCAACGTAGGAAGACAAGAGTCGAAGCTATTATTCCACCATAAAAGGAAAACAACAAAGACAACTATTACCAGTACAATACTTTATTAACAATTTTAAATTACTATTATTTTTGTTTCTATTTTTTTATTTTCTTATGGCATCTAAATGTAGAACCTTTACGCAAAGAATAAGCAAAGTGCAAACTAGTTTGCTGTAATGTTGGTTTAGGTATGCAAGGCTTTATCCAAGTTATTTCCCAAAGTATATACTTTGCCAAATTATGTTAATATCTATGTATTATTAAATCATCTTCAAACATTTGTAATTTTTTTTTTGTTGCATTTAGAATTACAATTGTAACATTACGTACTAATCATAATAAGAAAAGTGCTGTTTTAATGAGGTCTAGAATATAAGATTGTAGGGTTTATAGAATATTTTTCTAAGTTTTCTAAGTTATATACTTTAGATTATAGAAAGGTTCATCAATTGATGGCATCCTAGTGACTTCTTGTCTTAAATTTTGCTTTTAAAATCATCTTCGTTTCTTAATTTTATCCATTACACATGCATCAGATTTCTTATTTTGGGAAATAACTTTGACAGAGCATTATACCTGAACCATCTTCAAGGGCAAGTTCCACTTTACCCCAGTATATAAATCTGAAGCATACGGCAAAGTTTCCACTTCCAAAAACTTAATTTCTCCAGTTGCCATTACCATTCAAATTATCGTCTCTCAAAATTATGGCTGATGCAATTGTTTCCATAGTCTTGGGGCAACTGGCTTCAATCGCTCGTCAACAAATTCAACAAGAAGTTACACTCGTACGTGGTATCAGCAAAGACATTGAAAGGCTGACTAGCAATTTCCAAGCCATTCAAGCTGTGCTCGTTGATGCAGAGCTAAGGCAAGTGAAGGAGGCAAGTGTCACACTCTGGTTAGATAAGCTCAAGGATGTATCCTACGATGCGGAAAACGTGTTGGATGAGTGGAACACTTCAAAGCTGAAACAGCAAATTGAGGGAACTGAAAATGCACTTACTCTTAAGAAGAAGGTATGTTCCTTCTTTCTCTCTTCTTGCTTCTGTTTTAAGCAAGTTGTTTTTCACCGTGACATAGCTCTTAAGATAAAAGAAGTCACCGAGAGGCTAGATGATATTGCTAAAGAAAAAGATAGGTATCAATTTTCAAATAGGAATGTTGAACAACCTCAACAAGTAGAAAGTATCTCATTCATTGAAGAGTCCGAGATATATGGTCGAGATAAGGAAAAAGGTATTTTGGTAGACAAGCTGTTGTACGAGAGTAGTGATGAAATAAGGGGCATCCCTATCATCTCTCTTGTAGGGATGGGAGGAATTGGGAAAACAACTCTCGCTCAACTTGTTTATAACAATGATGAGATAAGGAAGAATTTTGAGAAAAGAATTTGGGTATGTGTCTCAGATCCTTTTGATGTGTTAAGGATTGCTAAAGCAATTGCTGTAGCTCTAGAATGGCCAGCCTCTGATTTAGTTAATTTGGAATCTTGTGTACAAAAGATTCATCAATCCATTAGAGGAAAAAAATTTCTTCTTATATTGGATGACATGTGGACAGAAGACTATGATGAATGGAAACCACTGCACCATTGTTTAAGAAATGGTCTTCATGGTAGTAGAATTTTGGTTACCACACGTAAGCAAGCAGTTGCTCGTATGATGGAATCAATTGATGTTATCCCAATTAAGGAGTTATCTGAAGAGTATTGTTGGTTGATGTTCAAGTCATTGGCATTTTTTGGTAGATCTAAATTGGAGTGTACAGAACTAGAAGACGTTGGTAAGGAAATTATGAGTAAGTGCAAGGGTTTACCTCTTGCAACAAAGACTATGGGGAGTCTCCTACGGTATAAGAAAACTAGTAATGAATGGAAAACTATCTTAGATAGTGAGGTGTGGAAACTTGAAGAGTTTGAGAAAGACATTTTTTGTCCTTTGATGCTTAGTTATCATAATTTACCTCCTATAGTTAAAAGATGTTTCTCATATTATGCCATTTTCCCAAAGGATTACCACTTAGTTAAGGAGAAGTTAATTAAGTTGTGGATGGCTCAAGGTTATTTAGAATTAGAAGGAAATAAGGATATGGAGGTGATAGGTGAAAAATATTTTAACATTTTAGTGACACATTCCTTCTTCCAAGAGTTCATAAAAGATGATATTGGTGATATTGTAGGATGTAAGATGCATGATATAGTACATGACTTTGCTCAATTTCTCACAAAGAATGAATGTTTTGCATTGATTGACAAAGATTTTGGAGAATCAAACATTAACATTTCATTTGAGAAAGTTCATCATTTCATGTTAATAGTTCGCAAAAATAGTTCATTTCCTATCTACATTCGCAATATTAAAAAATTGCGGAGCCTTTTGTTTAAATTTGAGTTTGACATGCATTCAATTGATGGAGTCTTGCTTGATTTATTGTATCAAAATACATGCTTAAAGGCATTAGCATTGAGTGGTATTACCAAGTTTAGGAAGATGACGGGTGGAAAATACATACATTTGACAAGCTTAGAAAAACTTCCAAGAGAGATCGGAAAGCAAATACATTTGAGGTATCTTGACTTAAGTAGTAATTTGGAGCTAGAAATGTTACCAGAAACATTATGTGAATTATACAATTTGCAAACCTTGATTATTTCTTATTGTCAAAATCTTAAAGAACTACCTCAAGGGATAGGCAAGTTAATCAACCTAAGACATCTAGTAAACGATGGTACTAATTCTCTGAGATACATGCCAAAAGGGCTTGAGAATTTAATATGTCTTCGTACATTAAATGAATTCCATGTGACTGAGGCTAATTATGGTAACAAAGCATCTTCACTTGAATGTTTGAATAAATTTCACCACCTCGAAGGAAGTTTTACAATAAAAGGTTTGGGAAATATGACAAATGAGAGTGAGGCTCTCAAAATAGAACTGAAAAATAAAATAAACATTAGTTTCTTGGAGTTCAACTTCAGTGGGTCCAATTCGATAAATCATGAAGCAATTCTTGAAGTATTACAACCTCCTCCAAACTTACAAGGGTTAGTGATATCAACGTACACTGGTAATGTGGTGTTACCTAATTGGATGATGTTGTTAACCAATTTAAGAAGATTAAGTTTGATTGAATGGATCAAGTGTGAGCAACTGCCTTCATTGGGACAATTGCGATCCCTTGAAACACTTCGTATAGGAAGGATGAAGAGAGTAAAAAGAATGGGTAATGAAGTATTAGGATTAAAGTGTGATGACATTACTGTTTCATCAGTTACTACTTTCCCCAACTTGAAATCTCTCGCCATTTGGGAGATGGAGGAATTGGAAGAGTGGGATATTAGGATTGAACATCATAATATAAAAGTCATGCCATCTCTTCGCTTCTTGGGAATACATAAATGCCCCAATTTAAAGGTATTGTCGAAGCATATTCTTCAGATGGAATCGCTGCAAGTATTGGAGATAAGTTACTGTTCTATTTTATCAGAACGGTATAGAAAAGGAACAGGAGAGAACTGGTCTGACATCTCTCACATCCCTAATATCGAAATTGATTATGAGTACATGCAAATAGATGGACGTTGAAGTCTATAAGGGTTGAGACAAGTACACATCCAACTCCAGGTACTTCATTCTTCTCCTCTTTTCACTTCACTATTTTTATTATATTTATATATTTTCCATTTACTGGAAACTATAAGTTAATTTCAAATTAATTAATAGGTTATAGGTATTTGAGTAAGTTTCAAGTTGGGTCTTTAAAGGCCTTACATTTTTAAGGGAAATCAAATTGCCAAGATCATTGAGAAGAAAGGTAAGGAAGAATGCTCTATTAATTAATTTGGGTATTTTGAGTTGGTGATGTGTACTTGTAAATGTTTGTAAACTGCCAGGTTTGTGCATTACAATGAGAGATTTATGTTTGGGGTTTTACTACATAAGAAGAGACAAGAAGAATAACAGAAGTACAATGCAATCAATATTTTCATTCTGATGTGATGAGAAGAGGCAGAGTTTCAATGAGAATGCTTCCATGAATTCCAATGTGATAGCACTAAAGAGGATTCCCTCGTTCAAAGGTTGTTTACACTCACTTGCAACATCTCAGGTTTCCTCCCTCAACATCAGATGCTGGCTGGGCTCAGATCTATTCTGAGTGGCATCAACATGGACTCTCCTCAAGTTATGGTATAACAAATTCGAAATAGAGTAGTCATTGACTTTAATTTCATATGCTTATACTTTCATTGTTTGAAGTTACACTACGTTTGTAAAATGTCAGGTTTATATATCCCAAAAGAATGTGTTTTGGATTTGGGAGGCATGCAAATTTGAACAGTCAAGATGTTGTTGTTCATTGTTTCCCTTCTCAAAGGACTCTAATTTCATAGCCTGATAGATGAACCTGCCAGAATGTGTCCAGAGGAAGAATGAAACAAGAAGATTGCACAATCAATAATTTCATTTTTATGTTACCAGAAGAGACAGAGTTCCAATTGGTATGCTTCCATGCATTCTAGAATGAGAGGCCAAAAGTGGCTTTTCCTATTTCGAGGTTGTTCATGCTCACTTGTTGCACTCCAAGTCTCTTCACTCAATAGACATTTGCTCAACATAGATCTTGTTTTTAGTGGCATTGATGTGAACTTTCATTGGTATGGTATAACAAAATCAAAGGTAGAGTAGAAATTAATTTTGATTTTTTTTATGTTGGTTAAATGTTGCAGGCCGCCATCCTATTACTTTATTTGCTTATAGATAGATATTTTCCTTAGATTATGTTGTAGGTTATGGATATTATCACTGAAGATTAATGCGCTTCAAAGATTCAAAAGTTCAATGATTCAAAGTTAGGTGACACTAGTCAAGGAAGAGGCTTTGGCTGTCTTATTAAATATACTATCATAAGGTATGGCTTGATTATTCAATCTTTGACAATTCCATTCTGTTTCTTTTTTTCATCTTTTGTGTTTTTTCATAATTTTTATGTTTAAAGCTTCTTGATTCTGATAATTTTCACGCATAAGCATGGCATGCCAATGTTATTGTTTGTATATGAACAAAGAGATTGTCATTGAACTTCCCATTGGTTGCAGCAAACATCTATCTGCAAGCATTTGCTACATTTTTAAGTACATTATTATTATATTTAAATCTATCAATATCTATAAGGATGAAGCCAGATCAAATTAATAACCATTGAAGCATGAACATGGTTCATTGTATCCAATCCTCAGCAACCATGGTTATCTTCAGTTCATTTTAGATATTGGTACATGAATTATGAACCAGGTACTTGGCCCTAGACATAATAACCAATGTTTCCTTTGTACATTGCATTAATTCAAACATTTTTGTTGATTATTAAATTTGGTACACATCGATATTTGATTTGAGAAGCTAACATGTAAATTTCTTATCAAAGTGTCTTTGGTCAGTGTTGGTCTGTGGGATACATGAAATAGAAGAGTGAGGTATGCCTCAAAAGAAGAAATTCTTTGTGGATGGAAAAACGAAAATTTCTTTCGTTAGAATCAATTATGGATCTTTAAGAGGCAAGGAATGAATTATGCATTGATTATGACCGTTGCATTAGGAAAAAAAAAACAAAAGATCAGGTAATTCCATAAGGTATGATGTATATTGATTTTATTATGTTCTTTCAGATTGTCTCTGAAGATTTATAAGGCATTAGGTATTATATTTTCATATTAGTGCCAATCAAAAGACTCCAACAACAATATTTTAGTGGCCTATTTAGAAATGTCTTGAAGAATCAATATCTAGTAATGACATGTAATATTAAATTGGGTAAATGGCCTTTAGTATCCTAGTATCCTAGTCATATGATTTTTCTACCTCAAAATATATTTAGATATTAATTTTTGACAGCTTTTCATAATTCTTTTTGTTTTTCAAACTCTTCTATGCAAAGCTTTCATGTTCTTGTCTTTGGACATTATTTGCATTGGGGAATGGCCTTACCTTGATGCATTGTGAAAAAAAGGTTAAAAAAATTGATGCCTTATTAATGTTCAATATCTAGCATATTTGGATTTCAGATGCGTGTAAAAAACCTTTGTGTTTGGTGTTTTGCAGCATGTTTGTCAAGTGAAGATCATAGGAAGTGCCTATAGGAAGGATGGAAAAAGAAACTGGCTGATGTTGCAGGTAGGCAAGACGTGTGCTTTAGTTGGAGGGAATTTGGCACAGTTGGCTCATATCAATGGGTGGGCTGCTATCGTTGTGAATGGATGCATGGGAGATGTAAATGAGATCAATGCATGTGGAATTGGGGTGAGAGCGGTGGGATCTCATCCTATAAAATGGACTAGAAGAGGTTTTACTTGTTCTAGTGTTGTTGATGCTAGTCCTCCCTCGGTAGATGCTAGCTCAACACAGGTCGTTCTAAGTGGCATCATAGTGTACTTCGTGCGAAGGTATTATAGAGTTGATTTAGAGTAGTAACTATCTTTAATTTAAATACAATGTAAAGACTGTGGGCCATATTCCTTATCACCTTCTTTACTTTCATATTTCTTACTAAGAGTATGTGACAACTTATGGATCTTTTCAATGAAACTTAATGCACTTTGTTCTTTAAAGAATCAAAGACAATGACACTAGCTAGGCAAATGACATGAGGTATCTTATTAAACAGGATGTTATAAGGTATGCCTTGATTATTCAAATCTTTGACAATCTATCTAGTTGCCTTCTTTTCTTTTTCAGTCTTATCATGTTGTTTTCTGTTATTTTTCTTTTTCCTTTTTCATAATTTTTCTGTGCATAGCTTCTTAATTCTAATAACTTTTCATTTATAACCATAGTGTGTCGTTGTTTTCTTCCCTATAGTGTATAATATGTATAGAATAAGAACCATGTCAAATTGATCACCTTTTGAAGGCTTCAGCAAAAGCTTAATGTCAAAAACTTAGGGAATTTTGACTTTTTTTTTTTTTTTCTAGATTTGTGTGTGTGGAAAATCAAATAGGTAACTAGTTGTAGAGATCTTACCCAATTGTCTATCATTTCAAGTGTGCTCGTTGGTTTTTTTATTTAATGTTGCTAGAATTATATTTTATTAAAAAAGCGCATAAATTTCTTATCAAATTGACTTTCTTGGTCTATTGAATACAAGAGAGTGAAGAGTAGGACAAGTGTTATAGACGGCGAAGAGTTTACAATCAAATACATAGTGCAAGGGATTTTTCCATCAATAAGAACTAGGTAATTGGCATATTTCCATCTGATCTGATCTTCTATCCATGTTCTATGTTATTTCAAATTAAGTTGTCACATTGGTTTTGTGGTTTATGGTAGCTGGACTAGTCAAGAAGATTTTTCCAGGCCATCTCATTTTTTCCTTTTAGGATAAAAGTAAAAAGTTCTGCAGGCATACACCATTTTACATAGCTTTGCTCTTTCTAAGCTGCTAGGCTTGATTTAAATGTTTGACATCACTAAATTTTGTGATTATTTAATTTTATCTCCTAATTTTAGAATATATGTTTTATTATTTTTCAAAAAAAATATATATATTTTATTACTTTATCTTTGATTGGGTATTGTGTTTTCAATGCTGGGTAGGTGAACAAAATTATTTAGTTGGAAGGCTGTTCTACAACGACTAGATTAGTATCATCAGAAAGTAAATTAGTACATTTGTTGAAAAGAATAAAATTAGATCAAGTTAATCCTTTTAAATATGGTGCGTGATGATCTTATTAGTTTGTTTCCATTTAAATTTGGAGAAACTTCATTTTAGTCCTTGAGGTTCCAAAAAATATCAAGTTTTTAAAGTTTTTTTGAAAATAACTCTTTTTATTCCTAACTTTTCTGAAACTCTTCAAAAAAGTTCAAACTGTTAGTCAACTAATGGTCAAACCAAATAGAAAAATTCAAAAGACTTAATTATCCTCATCATCTAAAATGATCGTTTTGCCCCTAATGAAACCAAAATATTACATATTTTTCATCCAATAAAAAATCGACACGTGTATATATGATTATTATTATTATTTTTTAAATATGATTACTTTTTTAATTAAACAATAATAAAAAAAAAACAAATTTCAGAAAAATAATATCACCTTTCTTTAATCATATTATTGCTTTTTAAAATATATATATGATTATTTTTTTAATTAAACAAGAATAAAAAAAAAAAAAAAAAACAAATGGCAGAAAAACAATATTTTCTTCTCAGATCTTCTTTCTTCCCTGAGATTGTAAGGAAAAAAAAAAAAACAATGACAGGGGTGACACATCAGATCGTTGATGAACCAGATCGACGATCTGGTTCGTCGATTTGGTTCGATCGATGCACCAAATCGATCGACGATCTGGTTCGAACCAGATCAACGAGCTAGTGCATCGATCTAGTGTGACGAACCAAATCATCGCCCCATCGCGCCAAGTGCGACGATCTGGTACAAACCAAATCGATGTACCAGATCATCGTTTTGGTTCGCACTAAATCGACGATTTGGTGTGTCGATCTGGTTCGCACCAGATCATCACCAGATTGACGATCTGGTTCGAACCAGAACGTCGATCAGATGGTGAGAACCAGATCGATGATCTAGCTCAAACCACATCATTAGAATTTTTGGTGTCGCGTGGAGACCTAATTTGCATTTTTGGTGATTGATTTTGCAAAAGAAGAAAAAGAAGAAAGAGCTTTGGTTTCTGGGTGTTTCAGATTTGTGGCTGTTGTGATGGTGGGTGTTGATGATGTTTAGATTGATTACGTGTTGATGACATTTTGTGGATTGTTGAACAAGTGATTACGTGGATTGTTTAACATGTTATTAAGTGTTGATGATTTTTAGATTGGGTGTGATGGGATGGTAGCTGTTGTTTTCTTTGATTTTGTTGGTGATGAAGATGAGTTTTTGTTTGTGTTGATGATGATGATTCAGGACTGGGTTTGTGTTGATGATGAATGGTGATTTTACTAGTGAAGAAAATACATTATTTTTGTTTAATTAATTTTTTTTTAAAAAAATAAGTTATTTACTAAAATATTCTAATTTATCAAATTTTTTAAAAAATATTTTAAAATTCTAATCATCCATGTGTCACGATCTTAACATTTCATACGAAAAGACCATCTTGCCCTTCCTATCCAAACTATTTGTCATTGTTGACCATTAGTTGACTGACAGTTTGGATCTTTTTGAAGAGTTTTAGAAAAATTAGGGATGAAAAGAGCTGTTTGCAAAAGAGCTTTAAAAATTTGATATTTTCTAAAATCTCAAGGACTAAAATGAAGTTTCCCCTTTAAATTTTCATATATGAATATGTGAAAGCTAATTGAATCTATTTCTCTTCTTTAGTATTTCAGTGTCCGCAACTCATTTTGCCATTGAATAATGGATGATTATCAATAACTTCAATATTGTTATCTTGTATGGCTCAAAAAAATCAATTTCAAATCATTTTGTATGACATTAAACTAGGCAAGTGGACTTGAATTTATCTATGACAACAAGAGATATATCTACTTCTTTTTCTTGTCAAAATCATAATTTTGTTCTGAATTTTTGAAGTGGTATTCAATAATTGTTAGATTTATCTGTCACAAGTAGAGATAATGAGTCCTAAAGGCACATCAAACTTCTTATCTCTCAAGTAAGTTTTTTCAAATATGGTTTGTGATGATCTTATTACTTACTTTCCTTTTAGAAATTTTCCTAATGATATGTAATACTTTAGCAGCATCCTATTTCCACTTCCAACTAGTTGATTTTGTCATCGAAGAATGAGCTGTCAAGTGATCAATGCTCATCAGAATATTGGATACTATTGTCTTTGTATGACTTGAAGAATCAATGTCAAATGATGGTATGTGACATCAAACTATACAAGTGGTCGTCAATATGTTATTTTATTTTTTGTCATAAGGTTTTTGACAAGTTGTTTTTTATTCCTTATATTCGATAAATACTACTTTATTTTTTGTCAAGTGATTTTGTACCACATGCTTGATTTGTGTTATTTCAAATAACATATCTAATTATCTGTATTACGCACTACAAACTTTGAGCACCACTAATGTACCTATGACAAGTTATACACAACCTTCACAATTTGCCCTGTTAATGGTAGACATGATTAAATACCATTCCATGTGAGTTCCTTTCTGACTAGAAACAATGCTAATGTTGTATTCTGAATGTTAAAATCATCTCCTTACAGAACTTCCTTTCGTCAAATGTGAAAAATCAAGGATCAAATTTAAATGCAAATGACCATTTAAAAAGGAAACAAGTTTTGTTCCAAGATATATGCCTTGTCAAGAAAGGTTAAGGGCAACATTCTATTGATTGAAATTTTGTAGACTTGGGAACTTTTGCTTGATAACAAAAAGCACAATTTAGGTAACTTTGACCATAACATAGTTGCAATGTTGTGTACATGCTTCTCAATGTTTAAAATTGTATTGGTAATTATTGGGTTCAACCATTTCAAAGAGAGTTAAAACATATAAATTTTCTTGTCTATCTGACGTAGGTTTTGCTGCTTGAGAAGAGGCCAAAAAATGAGATTGGATGTGACCAGTGGGAACTCGTAGTAGTGTGGCTGATGAAGAATGAACAATACCTCAATCATATGTGAGTCAATGGGTTGCTGATGACTGGCTACAACTTGTATTATTAGCGGTATGTATATTAATTCTTTTAGATGTCATCAAATGTTATACTAGATAGCTTAATTGTTGAAGGCATAGACATATTTTTCATCTTGAAGGTATGTGCAATGGACAGGTTCTTCATTCTCAAGACATCTACACTACAAACTGCCAAGATGCTTTAGGAAACAAACTAATTCAAATGCAGGTCTCGTTCATGATTTTGTTTCCTTTAGTTGGATGTGTTGTTATACATGTCTTGAAATATTCTAGTTGAGTTAATGCCAATATTATCTTAAGCTTTTGCGATTATCAAATTGACAAATTGACAAATTCATCTTTAGCATATGCATATGATTGTCTATTTTTGAAGATGATAAGTAAAGTCAGTCTAGTGGCATCATAATCCATGCTATATGAATTATTTTGCTGCCATTTGTATTAAATGTTGCACCCAACTGAAGTTTTGCTCTCCTAGTAGATCCACATATGATCCTTAACATTCAAGCATGATATCTGATATTCTATAACACACTCTTGCTCACTATGCCATTATACCAATGTACAAACATTTTGCAATTGGCTTGTTAATTTAAGACATCATCATTACCATTCCATGTGAGTTACCCCCAAATTTAAAACCACAAATATTATATATATATATTTTTTATTGTTTTTTTTTTTTTCTGAGTTAACAGAATAAGCAATTATACTTCCTTTATTTTGTACTAGTGAAATGCTTAAATTGATTCTAAATTTCTTGTTTAGGCTTGATTGTATATTTTCAACCTTTTCTATCATATGAAATGAAAAAACTTCAAATAACATTGTCAAATAGGGAGACCCGAGCACAGGATACAATAACCGAGTAAAAAGACCACTAGTAGCATAGAACATAGACCAAACAATGTAATCTGTTCGGTTTGCTCATTTAATGGGCTTAGACTAAATAAGGGCTTTTGAACCCGAAGCTACAACTTTTGAGTGAGGGGGAAAAAAAGAAAAAAAAGAAAAAAAGGGAAAGTGGTTTTAGGGTTTCTTGTTTGAAGATCAAGTGGCTAAACTTTGTCAAATTTAGCCTAAATTTCAGCTGGAGAATCCTTGCAAGAAGCTCTACAAATCTACTGGTTGGATTTTCCAATTATCCTCTTATGGTGTTATCTTGAGATGCCCACTTGGTGAGACCTAACCTTTGTCTTGTTAGAATCCATCTGTTTAGATGAAGAATAAGGTGTTTTTGAGTTAAGAATATTTCTTTTTGATGCTATTGCAAGCCTCTAGTTATTCTAGAGAGAACCTATTGTTATTTTATTGGAAATAGTGGAAGATTTTAAGTTGACTATGGTCGCCATAGTTTTTCCCACGTTGGGTTTTCCACATAAAAATTCGGTGTCTCACTTTGTGATTGATTTGCTATTTTAGTGCTTTGGTTCTTTGGTTGATTTATTGCTATGTTGGATACTTGATGAGAATCCTATTTTAGACACACAAAGAGAGAAGATTTATTTGTTATGTTTTATCTAGGGGTGGGCAAAAAAAGGGGAACCGACCCAATCCGAAAAAGTCAGTTTTCAATTAGTGTTCGAGTCATGTCGGTTTTCATTGACAAAAACCTACTCTAATTGGTTTTAGGTCGGTTTTGGGTTTGAAAAACTGAAACCGACTTAAAAAAATTAACATATATATAAAAACCTAACACTTAGAAACTCCCTCACTCTTTACCGTAGCTGCCACCCCTCTCAATCAATTTCTTCATCTCTCTTTCACAGGCTAGTAGCTTCTTTGTCCACCCAACACCATGCCTCTCTCTCTCTCCTCACTGCTCATTCCACCACTATGTTACCTCACATGCTTCTTCGTCGTTCGTACCTACATCGCTGCCTCTGTGTTTTTTTTTTTTTAAACTTTATATATATTTTTTATTTGTTTTTCTTGTCTTTGAGACCAACTACGATTACTATTTGTTTTTTTTCTGATGATTTCTGATAGCTAAATTTCTAGTGTGTTTTATAAATTAATTTCAATGAAGAGATTTTTCTAATTAAAACACAATATCGGATATTCACACTAAAAACCTGTGCAAGTATACATGTTTCACAAGAAATATAGTAGTGAGTAAAATATCATTTCTATGAGGATTATCCAAATCTAGTTAAGTACTAACCCATTCAAGACCACACATTATCCAAACTATTGAAACAATGGATTAAATTTAATTCCTAAACAAAGAAAAGAACAAAATAAAAAAACTCACAACCAAGGAGAATGAGATTCTAGAGTTACAACATCACTCTACCAATCTACTCAACCTAAATTTCTATTGATAATAATTTATTCTCATCATGTATTTGTTCTAATAATTCTAATTTATCCACAAGCCTCTCTCAATGGTCAAGTAAACTTATCTAAATTAATTAACTAACTATACACTACAACAAAAAAGCGCAACTATTCCGGTGTATCCATACCGGGCATTAAATGCCCGGTATGGATACTAAGATTAAATTTTAAAAAAAATTAGAAAACGGGTTATCCATACCGGGCGGGTCGCGCCCGGTATGGATAAACCGCATTCCTTACCGGGCGAGGCACGCCCGGATTGGATTCCGGATTAGCCTTACCGGGCGCGACTCGCCCGGTAAGGATAATCCTATTATCCTTACCGGGCGGGTCGCACCCGGTAAGGATAATGAGATTATCCTTACCGGGCGGGTCGCGCCCGGTAAGGATAATTGGGGTAGCCTTACCGGGCGCGACTCGTCCGGTAAGGATAATCCAATTAGCCTTACCGGGCGGGGTCGCGCCCGGTAAGGCTACCCCAATTATCCTTACCGGGCGCGACCCGCCCGGTAAGGAATTATGGGTTTTTGCTAGATCTCCCTCCCACTCACACTTCTTCCCCCATTTTTAACTTTCTTTTCTCTCTCTTTCTCTCTCTCTCCCAACCTCTCCCTCCCAACCCTACAGCCGACGTGCCTCCCCCTTCGCCGACCGGTCACCGCTCCGGGAGCTTGTCGTTCTCTTCGCCGTGCGCCGCCGTCCGCAGATCTGGTTGTTGTTCCCCGTTCTCTTCGCCGTGCGCCGCCGTCCGTAGATCTGCTTCTTCTTCTTGTTGTTGTTCGCCGTGTTGTTGTTGTTGTTGTTGTTGTTCGCCGTGTTGTTGTTGTTGTTGTCGCCGTGCGCCGTTCGCCATTCTCTTCGCCGTGCGCCGCCGTCCGCAGATCTGGTTGTTGTTGTTGTTGTTCGCCGTGTTGTTGTTGTCGTGCGCCGTTCGCCGTTCTCTTCGCCGTGCGCCGCCGTCCGCAGATCTGGTTGTTGTTCGCCGTGTTGTTGTTGTTGTTGTTGTTGTTCGCTGTGTTGTTGTTGTTGTTGTTGTTCGCCGTGTTGTTGTTGTTCGCCGTTTGTTGTTGTTGTTGTTGTTGTTGTTGTTGTTGTTGTTGTTCGCCGTTTGTTGTTGTTGTTGTTCGCCGTGTTGTTGTTGTTCGCCGTTTGTTGTTGTTGTTGTTGTTGTTCGCCGTGTTGTTGTTGTTCGTCGTTTGTTGTTGTTGTTGTTGTTGTTCGCCGTTCTCTTCGCCGTGCGCCGTTCGCCGTGGTTGTTGTTGTTGTTCGCCGTTCTCTTCGCCGTGCGCCGTTCGCCGTGGTTGTTGTTGTTGTTGCAGTGATTGTGATTAGCCTTTTCGTTGTTGTGATTCGCCACTGAAAAATGAAATGGACACTGAAAATATCCATGCCGGGCACGTGCCCGGCATGGATAATCATTATCCATGCCGGGCATGTGACCGTTACGGATAATTCAAGTATTTATACCGGTGGCTTCCATGCCGGGCACGTGCCCGGTATGGATACTCAACTATACCGGGCATTGCCCGGTATGGATGAGCTGTTTTGTTGTAGTGATATCTCTATGATAATTAACCAACCTAGGCACATTAAGCATCAATCATTCAATATTGACCACACAAACCACACGGGTATATCCCTATCCTATGCAATTCATGTTGTCCCATTACTAAATCTCATGAGTTCATCACCATTATCAGATCAATTGAACTACTGACCAATTAATTCAAAACATTAAGAACAAAATAAAATAGAACACAATAATGAGAATTAAATTAAAACAAAATTATAAATGTTAGTTTGATGGTTTAGGGCTACATCGTAACTTTAGATCTTGGATCTAGTTCATCATCATCAAATTATAAAATAATGAAAAAATTACCCACAACCTGTCTACAAATTTAATATTCACAGGTGCGTATAACTTTTTTATTTTTTTGCAACGTCCTCTCTTGATGAATGGGTTGACTGGATTAAGAGTCATTGAGTTTAGTTGACTGTGTGAAAAATATTAAAAGACATAATTGCCTCTCAATAAATTTACTTTTTAATTTTCTTTTACAACAAAATTTTAAAAACTTTAAATAAATTTAATCCGATTTTCACTGTCCATCTGAAAAATGGATGATGGAGATTAATTTGAGAAAAAAGTTTAAAAATTAAATAAAAATAAAAAATTTAATTAAAACATCTTTTAATTAAATCTCCACTATCTATCGGAAGATGGACGATGAAAATTAATTTCAGAAAAAAAATAAATTTAAAAAATAATTAAAAAAAAAAACCACAAAATGCCTAATCACTCTTTCTTTTTTCTCTCTTCTTCTTCTTCTTCTTCTTCTTCTTCCAACTAGTCACTGTCTTTCTCTTCTTTCATCTTCTTCTTTTTCTTCTTCTTCTTCTCGAACCCAATCGAACTATTGGGTTCTAAATGAATCAGATTTGGGTTTGAATGATTTGAACCTAGAATTGGGTTCCAGAATCATTCGAACCTAAAATTGGGTTCAAGAATCATTCGAACCCAGTCTGGGTTCGAATGAATCATTCGAACCCAGACTGGGCTTGAATGATTCTCAAACCCAGTTTTGGGTTTGAACCCAGAACCGGTAATTCGATCCCAAAATCTGGGTTCGAACAGTTGTTATGGGGTTGATTGTGGGTTGTTTTAGGGTATTTTTAATGATTGAATACTGATTTTTGTTGATTGATTGATGATGATAATTTTGAGTTGGTGATTGATGTTGATGATTTTGCTGGATTAATGATGATTTTGGTTGAAGATGAGAGAGATGAGAGATTGAATATGATTTCCAGTGGAGGTTTCATGCCAATAGCATATTGGTAATTTCATTTGACTGCAAAATCAATCTTTCTCTTCAAATTTCAATCTTTTTCAAGTACCTAATTTTTCTTTTTCCTTTTTTGAAAAAAAAATTCCTCCTTTTTTTTTTTTTTTGCAAATTTAGTTATTTTTTTGAACCCTAATTGTATTAGTTTTGATTGTAAACAAACTTTTTCTCTTTCAAGTTATTTGTTGTTGTGTTTGACTTGTTAGATGCACTTGATGGAGTAGCATCCGTGGTCTGTTGTGGTGTTGGATTAGTGGGTGTTGATTTTTTTTTTTTTTTTTGTGAAATATGCGAATACTAATTAAAAATTATTTTAAAGGAAAAAAAAAACCTTAATTCTCATTTAAAAATTCCAGTCTTTAACTTAAAATTATTGAAAATTAAATTATACAGATTACACACAAAATCAAGAATTAAATTTTTCTTGAAAAGAGAACCCCTAATCTCACCCAAGTAATCAACTTTTCCTAATTTCCTTTCCAGTAAAATTAAATTCCTTATAATTTTGATTTCTAATTAATGTCCATGTCCCTAGTCCCCTTATTTAATTATAGTGTTAAGTAGTTTTTCGAGCCAATGACAATGGGAGGGGGAGTGCCTCAAGAAATCGAATGCCACTTACCTACCCACTTGGATACCCAAGTCAACAAGTTTGTTGAGTTAAGTACCGAGTTGCTGGTCCCCAAAGAGTGAACTCAGTCACGTGTTACTCTCAACACTTTGGTCATGAGCCATCCCACAAAAGCCAGCCTTTGAGCTAGAAAGGGAAGGGAAGCTTCCCTTCTCAAGTTCAAGCGGGTTCCATCATAAATCCTGCAATATTCCATCTATATTAATTTTACTATTAAGATAGTTTTATAAAATGGAATCTTTTAATATTAATTTAAAAAATATATCATATTTAATAAATTTCTATTTTTATTATTTATTATTTACATTAAATATATTTGAAAATTAATTTAATTTAATATTAAATTAATCCAATCCTAATTATACTAAATATGTTACGGTACTTATTAAATCTCATCTAATTCTATTCAATCTCATTCAATTTTATTTCATTAAACGATAGTCTTACTACAACAGAAGTTTACGTTAGTGGATTGTTGTCACGAGTTCGTATTTTATGGTTTTTGGAGGTTTTATGATGGAATATTTTAAAATCTTATCTAATAATAAAGAGTAATATTAGTCTTCTTAATTTTTGTTTAAAACCATATTCAAATAGTATGAGAAATAAGATTTAACTCATATTATTTTGTGATTTACATATATATTATATATTATATTAGTTAAAATAAATTTGGATAAATAATTTAAAAAGTTTAGAATTATTCATTATAAAATAATACTCTCACAGCACTATTTTTGAGTTTGTTGTGCTACCCTCATAACATGTGAATGTAATCCTGCCACCTCCACCATCATCCATCTATCAATCACGTCCAAATCCCCGTCACGGCATACTCTAATTACCAAACTACCCCTACATCATTTCGATTTCTCAAAACAGTGAATAACACCTAGCAGCCACAAGTGTGCCCTTTACCTGCCATAAAGTTGCATTGTATTGTGTCTTCATTTCCTTTCATTATCTCAATTCAATTCTCTGTCTCTCCACTTCCCCAGATTAAAAAATAAAATAAAAAAAGAAGGATAATGTTATCTCCACGTGGGTTTTTTTCATTTAAACTGATATGATATCCCTAAACCTCATCTGGACCATCCATTGAAGAAATTCACTGATCTGACGGATACTATAAACTTTTAAAACATTTTGCTGACTCGTTACATGGTACTTGTTTACAATATTTTTTATCTCGAAAATCAAACCAACCAGGACGAACTAACGGTGATACGCGAATACACTTTTCAAGAGATTTTCCCACTTCGTGTTGTGTGTAAAACCTAACCAGCCTCTCTCTCTGTCTCTCTCTCTCTCTCTCTCTCACTCTCTAGGTTTATTCCACTACAGACTATCTCAACTTTCAAGTCTTCTCATTTTAATAACACAGATTTGTTTCCTATTTTCTTGTTATCAAATGATCTCACTAGAAATTTTGGTATCCTTCACATACATACAGTATACATGGTTACATTCTATTCATTTCACATTCTATATCATGAAATTAAATAATATTTATTTTCAAACTATATTACAAGCTGAAATATTAGTGAAAGGTACACATTGAAGATTTTTCCTAAACCATTAATATTAATGAGTAAACTTTACACGGTATTTGTCTCTTTATAAAGGTGGTATAGATTAATGAGAAAAAAACAATAATACAAAGAAAAAGTAGTCCTCCATTATAGATTTATTCATATCGCCATTGAAAATTACATTACATTCTTCTTAAATGTATTTACTGTTCAAAAAACGTGTGAAAAACGACAGATTTCATTATTTTTGAGCACGTAAGTTTATAATTTATTTAAAATAAATAATTGAATATAGACTCAATTTGTTTAAAAAAAATAAAAGAAAAGAATACAGACTCAATTAAAATCTTGAAATGTGAACGAATGATTGTAAGCGTTGAAAAATTTAAGGTGTTGTTGGCCGTGAAGTAAATATAAGCTTCACGTAGCTGTTGTCCTTCTATTTTGAAATTGAAGCCCAAAGGGAAATAATTCAATGAAAGATGTAAGGTGTTTATTGGTGTTTATTGCCTTCTTGCTGTGGGTTCTTTGATAACACACACCATAGGGCCCGCAATTTTGAATTGAAGCCAGAAGGATAATAATACAATGAAAAATGCAAGGTGTTTATTGGTTTGGGTTCTTTGGACAAGAGACGCTATAGCGACCCGTATTTATGACTCTTATCACCATTTTCAATTGATAAATACCTCGAAGGTTGGAATTTGAGAGCAGATAGTGCATCTAAAATTGGAATCCCCCCTGCACGCAAGGGAGATTATCTGTGCACTTTCATCTCAATTCAGGCACTTTGAAGTCCAATTTTTCATTCATCCCATCACCATTTTGACCCAAAAAAAAATATATTAATTCAATGATCGCACACTGAAAAATATAGATCTACCTTAATATTTCAAAATCTAAATAAAAAATTCAATTAAAATGATTCATAAAAATAGATATATTTTTCAACAAAAATAAAGAAAAAAAAGATACAGAAGAGAAATTTTGGTGGTGTTTGGATACATTTTTCATTTTCAAAAATGAAAAGTGAGAGTAAAGAATTTGATTGTTTGTTTTGTAAAATGTGTCTTCAAAAACAAAAAATATCTTTTTAAAAATTATAATTAAAAAATGAAAATCAACTCTTTTTTTTTTTTTTTTATGTTTTTCACAATTTCCAAAACATGTTTTCAAAATAAATCATTAATTTTTTGATTTAAACACCTATTTGCTCATTTTAAAAAATGATACCAAATACATTTATATCATTTTTGTTTTTTAAAATAACTTTTAAGAAATCCCATCGAATACATTATATTTTTAAAAATATTTTTTTAAAGTATGTTTTTCATTTTTTAAAAATAGTTTTCAAAAACATAATTTAAAAACAAATCTAAACATATTTTATCTTATTCATTAAGGGTATCATTGATATTTTTTATTTTTATGTGATATTGAAATTCAATCTATTAATTAAGTGATAAATTTATACTTTTTATTTTAGGTGATATTGAAGTTTAAATTATAAATTAAATAATATTTATCACAAAGTTAAGGGAGAACAGTGAAAAAAAGTTACCGATTTCACTTCCTGCCTTTTACAAAATGGAAGGAGTGCTGCATCATTGTTATGGGACCCGCTAATATGACTTTCTATTATTCTTAAAATATATTTTAAATAAATGACAAAATATATCATCAATTTTATTTACAATATTAAGTACATACATATTTGGTTCAATTTACAAAATTACTTATAACAAACAATACCAAATGTATCTTTATATATTAAAATAATCATTGTTTTAATTTGAATATATTTTTATATTTTTAATAAATATTTCCTAGAAACAAAATTGATGCATCGAACATTCCTTAAAAGTTTTTTTTTCTTCATAAATAAAATTGAATTACAAAAAAAATATAATCAATATTCACAAATATAAAATACAAAGCACAGTGTCTTCAGTTTTTTATTTGTTTTAGGAAGTACTAAATAATTCAATTTTTTTTCCCAGTAAATTAGAAAGTTCATTAAACAAAGCAAGTTCTCACTTTTCCCCAGTATAAAAACAAGCAGCACATGCGAGCATCTTCACATCCAAAAACTCAGTTTCTGCTATCATAATTATCATTCAAACCACCATCTCTCAACTATGGCCGATGCAATTGTTTCCGTTGTCCTGGAACAATTGGCTTCAATCACTCGTCGACAGATTCAAGAAGAAGTTACACTCGTAAGTGGCGTCAGCAAAGAAGTAGAAAGGATGACTAGCAACTTCCAAGCCATTCAAGCTGTGCTCGTTGATGCAGAGCTAAGGCAAGTGAAGGAGGCCACTGTCAGACTCTGGCTAGATAAGCTCGAAGCTGTATCCTATGATGCAGAAAACGTGTTGGATAAGTGGAACACTTCCGAGCTGAAACTGCAAATTGAGAGAGCTGAAAATGCTCTTACTCTTAAGAAGAAGGTATGTTCCTTCTTTCTCTCTCCTTGCTTTTGTTTTAAGCAAGTTGTTTTTCACCGTGACATAGCTCTTAAAATAAAAGAAGTCACCGAGAGGCTAGATGATATTGCTAAAGAAAAAGATAGGTATCATTTTTCGAATAGGAATGTTGAACTGCCTCAACGAGTAGAAAGTATCTCGTTCATTGAAGAGTCCGAGACATATGGTCGAGATAAGGAAAAAGATATTTTGATAAGCAAGTTGTTGTGCGAGAGTAGTGATGAAATAAGGGGCATCCATATCATCTCTCTTGTAGGGATGGGAGGAATGGGGGAAAACAACTCTCGCTCAACTTGTTTATAACAATGATGAGATAAGCAAGAATTTTGATAAAAGAATTTGGGTATGTGTGTCAGATTGTTTTGAGGTGTTAAGGATTGCTAAAGAAATTCTTGTAGCTCTAGAATGCCCAGCCTCTGATTTAGTTAGTTTGGAATCTTGTGTGCAAAGGATTTGTCAATCCATTAGAGGAAAAAAATTTCTTCTTATATTGGATGACATGTGGACAGAAGACTACGAGGAATGGAAACCATTGCACCATTGTTTAAGAAATGGTCTTCATGGTAGTAGAATTCTGGTTACCACACGTAAGCTAGCAGTTGCTCGTATGATGGAATCAATTGATGTTATCCCAATTAAGGAGTTATCTGAAGAGCATTGTTGGTTGATGTTCAAGTCATTGGCATTTTATGGTAGATCTAAATTGGAGTGTAAAGAACTAGAAGATGTTGGTAAGGAAATTGTGAGTAAGTGCAAAGGTTTACCTCTTGCAGCAAAGACTATGGGGAGTCTCCTGCGGTATAAGAAAACTAGTAATGAATGGAAAACTATCTTAGATAGTGAGGTGTGGAAACTTGAACAGTTTGAGAAAGACATTTTTCGTCCTTTGATGCTTAGTTATCATAATTTGCCTCCTATAGTTAAAAGATGTTTCTCATATTGTGCCATTTTCCCAAAGGATTACCAATTAGTTAAGGAGGAGTTAATTAAGTTGTGGATGGCTCATGGTTATTTAGAAGTAGAAGGAAATAAGGACTTGGAGACGATAGGTGAAAAATATTTTAACATTTTAGCGACACATTCCTTGTTCCAAGAGTTTGTAAAAGATGATGTCGGTCATATCGTAGGATGTAAGATGCATGATATAGTACATGACTTTGCTCAATTTCTCACAAAGAATGAATGTTTTGCGTTGATTGACAAAGATTTTGGAGAATCAAACATTAACATGTCATTTGAGAAAGTTCATCATTTCACGTTAATGGTTGACAAAACTAGTTCATTTCCTATCTACATTCGCAATATTGAAAAATTGCGGAGCCTCTTGTTTAAATTTGAGCCTAGCATGTATTCAATTGATGGAGTCTTGCTTGATTTATTGTGTCAAAATACATGCTTAAAGGCATTAGCGCTGGGTGGTATTATCAAGCTTAATATGATGACGGGTAGACAATATGGATATTGGACAAGCTTAGAAAAACTTCCAAGAGAGATAGGAAAGCTAATACATTTGAGGTATCTTGACTTAAGCAATAATAGGGGGTTAGAAATGTTACCAGATACATTTTGTGAATTATATAATTTGCAAACCTTGAATGTTTTTAATTGTAGGAATCTTAAGGAACTACCTCAGGGGATAGGCAAGTTAATCAACCTAAGACATTTAGTAAACCACTTTACCGATTCTCTAAGATTCATGCCAAAAGGACTTGAGAACTTAACATGTCTTCGTACATTACGCAAATTCCATGTGTGTGAGGGTAATTATGATAACAAAGCATCTTCAATCGAATGTTTGAATAAATTTCATCACCTCCAAGGCCGTTTAACAATAGAAGGTTTGGGAAATATGATGAATGAGAGTGAGGCTCTCAAAATAGAACTCGAAAATAAGATAAATATTAGTTTCTTGGCATTCAAATTCAGTGGGTCCAATTCGATAAATAATGAAGCAATTCTTGAAGTATTACAACCTCCTCCAAACTTACAAGGTTTAACGATATCAAGCTATGCAGGCAACGTGGTGTTACCTAATTGGATGATGTTATTAACCAATTTGAGAAGATTAACTCTGATGGAATGGATCAAGTGTGAGCAACTACCTTCATTGGGACAATTGCCATCACTTGAATCACTTAATATAGGATCGATGAAGCGAGTAAAAAGAGTGGGTAATGAAGTATTGGGATTAGAAAGTGATGACATTACTTCATCTTCATCAGTTACTGCTTTCCCCAACTTGAAATTTCTCTGTTTTTGGGAGATGGAGGAATTGGAAGAGTGGGATATTGGGATTGAACATCATAATATAAAAGTCATGCCATCTCTTCGCATCTTGGAAATATATAAATGCCCCAAATTAAAGGTATTGCCGAAGCATATTCTTCAGATGGAATCGCTGCAAGTATTGGATATACATAGTTGTTCTATTTTATCAGAACGATATAGAAAGAGAACAGGAGAGAACTGGTCTGAAATCTCTCACATCCCTAATGTCCAAATTTATTGTGAGGACATGCAAATAGATGGGACTTGAAGTCTACAAGGGTTGAGACAAGCACACATCCAACTTTAGGTACTTTCTTCTTCTCCTCTTTTCACTTCACTGTTTTTATTATATTTATATATTTTCCATTTACTGGAAATTGTAAGTTAATTTTAAATTAATTAATAGGTCATAGGTATTTGAGTAAGTTTCAAGTTGGGTTTTCAAACGCATTACATTTTTAAGGGAAATCAAATTGCCAATATCATTGAGAAGAAAGGTAAGGAAGAATGCTCTATTAATTAATTTGGGTATTTTGAGTTGGTGATGTGCACTTTTTAATGTTTGTTAACTGCTAGGTTTGTGCATTACAAGGAGCGATATATTGGATTTGGGAGAAATGTAAATTTCTTATCTTTATGTTTGGGGTTTTGCTGCATAAGAAGAGGTAAGAAGAATAACAGAAGTACAATGCAATCAATATTTCCATTCTGATGTGATGAGAAGAGGTAGAGTTTCAATGAGTATGCTTCCATGAATTCAAATGTGATAGCACTGAAGAGGATTCCCCCGTTCAAAGGTTGTTCACACTCACTTGTAGCATCCCAAGTCTCGTCCCTCAACATGAGATGCTGGCTAGGCTCAGATCTGTTCTGAGTGGCATCAAGATGGACTCTCCTCAAGTTATGGTATAACAAAATCGAAATAGAGTAGTCATTGAATTTAATTTCATATGCTTATACTTTCGTTGTTTGAAGTTATGCTATGTTTGTAAAATGTCAGGATTATATATCTCAAAGACCGTGCTTTGGATTTAGGAGGCATGCAAATTAGAAGAGTTAAGATGTTGTTCATTGTTTAAACTGTTTGTCTTAAATATTTGGGTTCAAGAAATACAACAGAAGTTAGTTTCCTTTCTCAAGGGACTCTAATTTCATTGCCTGATGCCAGAATGTGTCCAGAGGAAGAATGAAACAAGAAGATTGCACAATCAATAATTTCATTTTTATGTTACCGGAAGAGACAGAGTTCCGTTTGATATGCTTCCATGCATTCTAGCATGAGAGGCCAAAAGTGGCTTTTCCTATTCCGAGCTTGTTCATGTTCACTTGTTGCACTCTAAGTCTCTTCTCTCAATAGACGCTTAGCACAGATCTTGTTTTCAGTGGCATTGACGTGGACTTCCATCGGTATGGTATGACAGAATCGAAGGTAGAGCAGAAGTTATCTTTGATTTTTTTAATGCTGGGTAAATGTTGCAGGCCATGATCCTATTACTATATTTGCTTACAGAAATTTTCCTTGGATGATGTCATATGTTGCGGATATTATCATTGAAGATTAATGCACTTCAAAGATTCAAAAATTCAATGATTCAAAGTCAAGTGACACTATTTAAGGAAGAGGCTTGGGCTGTCTTATTAAATATTCTATCATAAGGTATGGTTTGATTACTCAAATCTTTGATAATTCCATTTTATTATTTTTTTCCTTTTGTGTGTTTTTTTTTTTTTTAACATAATTTTTGTGTTTTTGCAATCATAGCATGGTATTGTTATTGCTTGTATATAAGCAAAGAGATTGTCATTGAACTTCTCATTGGTTGCAGCAAACATCTAGCTGCAAGTATTTGCTACATTTTTCAGGAAGCCAAATCAAATTTCTAGTAGATTGGAACTTAATTAAATATATGTTTGGAAGATTAATTTTAAGGTTACATTAACAACCCATTTGAAGCAGGAACGTGGTTCACTGTACTTTGACATTGGTACATGAATTATGAACCAGGTACTTGGCCCTAGACATAATATCCAATGTTTCCTTTGTACTGTGCATTAATTTAAACATGTTTGCTGATTATTAAAATTTAATGTTGCACACGTCGATATTTAATTTGAGAAGCTAACATATAAATTTCTTGTCAAAGCATCTCTGGTCGTTGGTGGTTTGTGGGGTGCACAAGAGATAGAAGAGTGAGGTTTGCTTCAGAAGAAGGGATTCAGCTTGGTGTTCTATTTTAGCATGTTTCGATTTCAGATGCACATAAAAAACTGCTGTGCTTGGTGTTTTGCAGCATTTTTGTCAAGTGAACAGCATAGGATGTGCCCATAGGAAGGATGAAAAAAGAAGTTGGCTGATGTTGCGGGTAGGCGAGTGGTGTGCTTTAGTTGAGGGAATTTGGCACAGTTGGCTCAAAATGGGTCGGCTGCTATCATTGTGAATGGATGCATGAAAGATGTGAATGGTATTAATGCATGTGGAAATACAAAAGGCCATGTGCACATTGCCAGAGCCTTCATTCATGATGGGAGTGGTTGTGAGGGAGCATAGGCCTTGGCATTCTTGTTTCTAACACAGAGCCGAGTGTTTGAACCAGCCAGTTGAAGCCTACAGTCCTGTTGTAAGATAATCAGATTTAATTAACTAATGTCGTTTTGGACTGTTGTTGTGATCCCTTAAGGTGATCATGGTTTCACTATGACATGCCCACAGGAGGTATAGCAAGAAAACGTATTATTGAATTCAAACGTGAGAGCCCAGAAGAGGTTTTACTTGTTCCAAGGTTGTTAATGCTAGTCCTCCATGAGTAAATGCCGTCTCAGCATAGATCGTTCTGAGTGGCATCATAGTAGACTTCCCTCAAAGGTATTACAAAGTTTATGTAGAGCAATAACTATCTTTAATTAATGCGTGTAAAGACTATAGGCCATATTCCTTATTACCTTCTTTACTTCCATATCTCTTACTAAGAGTATGTGACAGCTTATGGATCTTTGCAGTGAAGCTTAATGCACTTTATTCTTTAAAGAATCGATGACAATGACACTAGCTAGGCAAATGGCATGAGGCATCTTATTAAATATGATGTTATAAGGTATTGCCTTAATTATTCAAATCTTTGACAATTTATCCTATTGTTTTCTTTTCTTTTTCAGTCTTGTCCTGCTATTTTTTGTTATTTTTTCTTTATCTTTTTTTCATAATTTTTTTTGTACAAAGCTTCTTGAGTCTGATAACTTTTCATTTATAACCATGGTGTCATTGTTTTCTTCCCAATAGTGTGTAACATATATATAGAATAAGAAATTAAAAACCATGTCAAATTGATCAATTTTCTAGGCTTCAGCAAAAGCTTAATGTCAAAAACTTGAGGAATTTTGACTTTTTTTTTTTCTTTTCCAGATCTTATCCGATAGGGGAATCGTGTGTGTGGAAAATCAAATAGGTAATTGGTTGTAGAGATCTTATCCAATTGTCTATCATTTCAAGTGTGCTTGTTGGTTTTTTTTATTTAATGTTGCTAGAATTATGTTTTATTAAAAAAAAGTGCATTAATTTCTTATGAAATTGGCTTTGGTTTGGTGGTTGTTGAATACGAAGAGTGAAGAGTAGGACAAGTATTATTGACAGCAAAGAGTTTACAATCAAATACATAGTGCGAGGGATTCTTTAATTCAATAAGAACTAGGTAATTGGCATATTTCCATCTTATCTGATCTTCCATCCATGTTCTATGTTATTTCAAATTACGCCGTCACATACATTGGTTTTGTTGTTCATGGCAACTTGAGTAGTCAAGAAGATTTTTCCATGCCACCTGGTTTTTTCTTTCAAGGATACATGTAAAAAGTTTTGTAGGCATAGACCCTTTTACATAGCTTTGCTCTTTTTGCAACTGCTAGGCTTGATTTGAATGTTTGACGTCACTAAATTATGTGATTATTTAATTTTATCTCCTAATTTTAGAAAATATATTTATTACTTTATCTTTGATTGGGTATTGTATTTTCATTGCTGGGTAAGTGGACAAATCATTTAGTTGGAATGTTGTTCTACAATGACTAGATTAGTTTCAGAAAGTAAATTCATATATTTGTTCAATGGAATAAAATTAGATCAAGTTAATCCTTTAGATATGATGTGTGCTGATCTTATTACATTGTTTCCATTCAAATTTTCACATATGAATATGTGAAAGCTAATTGAATCTATTTCTCTTCTTTAATATTTCATTGTTCTCAACTCATTTTGCCATTCAATAATTGATGCTTATCAATAACTTTAATACTGTGTATGGCTCAAAGAATCAAGTTTCAAATCATTTTGTATGACATTAAACTAGGCAAGTGGACTTGAGTTTATGTAGCACAAGGAGAGGTATTGGCACATTAAACTTCTTGTCTCTGAAGTAAGCTTTTTCAAATAGGGTTTGTTATGATCTTATTACTTTCTTTCCTTTTGGAACTTTTCCTAAGAATATGTAATACTATAGCAGCATCCTTCTTCCACTTCCAGCTAGTTGATTTTGTCATTGAAGAATGAGCTATTGTGTTATCAGAATATTGGATACTGTTTGTCTTGTATGACTCGAAGAATCAATGTCGAATGATGGTATGTGACATCAAACTGTACAAGTGGTCTTGAATATGTTATTTTATTTGTTGTCATAAGGTTTTTGACAAGTTATGTTTTTTTCTGTATATTCAATGAAACGTTCACAAACTGCCCTGTTAATGGTAGATATGATTAAATATCATTCTGTGTAAGTTCCTTTCTAACTAGAAACAATTGAAATGTTGTATTCTTTTATCAATTGTTGTTTGTGTGCAAAATTAAAACAAAGAAACCAATCATATGATGTCTCCTACTGATAGGTTATTTAGTGCCAAGACAATGCTTAAATTTGATTAATATGCCCCATTACTTAAAGTCTCAAATATCATAAACAAGTTCCCCTTAAATCAAAAACTTCTGGTTGTGTTCATTGTCTTATCCTCTATCCATATGCTCTATCATTTCAAATGTACCTGTTAATAATCTATGTAAGTTTTGGGAGGTAGTGGCTTTAGTGGCTTTTGGCAAATGGAGAAAATGAAATTTTTGCAATAACTTCTTTTCTTGATCACCTTTGAGTTCTAGTCTGGTTGTCTACCTTGATTATATGATTAGTTTATTTTTTATATTGAATATCTAATTTAAATGCTAGGTAAGTGAGTAAATCTTTTAGTTGAAAAGCGATTTTACATCCTTTAAA
Source organism: Nephelium lappaceum (assembly GCA_021234005.1). NCBI lineage: Eukaryota > Viridiplantae > Streptophyta > Magnoliopsida > Sapindales > Sapindaceae > Nephelium > Nephelium lappaceum. Next base: position 62,494 of record JAIZFV010000057.1, read on the forward strand.
AGGCATTGCAACATTTGACAAGGCTACATTTTTTAAATAGATGTCATTATATAAATAACCAAATATGATCAAGTCCTTGATGTACGACGTGTGAACTTGACCTTAATACATTGGTGTCTCTGTTCCCTAGTATGGAATTTGTCATTGAAGATGCATGGTTAGGTGATTAATGCCTATCAAAACTGTAGACGATATCATTCGAAGCAACTTGAAGCATCAATAACAACTATAGGTGCATATAAATAAACTAAACTAATGGCTTCAAATATATCTTAATTTATTTCCTAACATAGGTGATTATGGAATTTTTGACAATTTATGTTTTGTTTTGTTTTTAATTCTCTCTTGGTTTGCCTGTGTAGAGCTTCATCATGGCAGTTTTAGAGCAAGCATCAAGGCCTAATTGGGGATCTCGATTCAGCATGAATAAAATTTTCATCTCTAGCCAAGAAAGGTGGAGGACATTGTCCTATTGATCTACAATGGACATTTTTAAATAATTAGTAGTATCTGATTGATAACTGAAATTCAATGCGGGAAACTAACCATATGTTGTTGGAGATATTAATTACATGCCTTTGAATGCTAAAATCATCTTTGTACAAAACTTTTGCCAAATGTGTAAAAAAATCAAAACATCAAATTTAAATTTAGATGAACATTTTAAAAGAAGTTTTGTTCTAAGATGCCATGTCAAGAAAGGTTAAGGACAATTTTTAGTTAATTGAAATATTGTAGACTTGACAACTTTTGATTGATGACAAAAAACACAATTTAGGTGCCTTTGACCATAACATAGTTGCAATGTTGTGCACATGCTTCTCAATGTTTAAAATTGTATTAATAATTGTGGGGTTTAACCATCTCAAGGAGAGTTAAAATAAGTAAATTTTCTTGTCTATCTGACTTAGGTTTTGCTAGTCGAGAAGAGGCCAAAAAATGAGATTGGAAGTGACATTTTACTCTTTGGCCGCCACCATGATACGGGCTTGTTTGTACCATAGCCAGTCTCGGTCTATCATCAATAATTTTTCCAAGACCACAATATTTGTTTGGTTAAAAGGAATGAGTTGTTGAATTTTATGATTTATTAGACTTGTAACAGATAAAATACTAGTGCAAAAATTACTAGAGCTAATTCTTCTGCAAACACGACCATCTTTGTTTCATTTTGAGTGGCAATCATTGACATATCGTGCTTGTTATCTGCTTTTTCTGATTCTGAATTCTTTTTAATGCAGTTGATAGACAAAGATCCAGGCAAGGCCGTTTCAATGTTCTGGGCCGCTATAAATGCTGGGGATCATGTGGTTAGTGCCTTGAAAGATATGACATTTGAGATGAAACAACTGGATCGACTAGATGAGGCAATCGAGGCAATCAAATCATTCCGACATCTCTGCCCTGACGAATCCATGGAGTCTCTTAACAATGTCCTGATTGAACTCTACAAAGTAAAGCCTATTTCCATTCCTTTTACTAATTTTAATATTTGGTATTGAAAATAATAGTTCTTGGTTTCTATGAGCTCCTTTTTAGGCCTCCTATGAACAGCGCAATGAGAGTTATTGCTTTGATGTTCTTTTCTTGCAGAGCTCTGGAAGGATTGAAAAAGAGATTGAATTGCTCCAACACAAAATGCAGCAAAATGATTATGAAACTGTCGAACCTTGTTCCAGGTAAGTTCCGTCATACACAAAAATTTACATGACTTCATTTTTTTTAATTTTTTGGAGAATAGAAGCATACGGAATTCATTTTGTTACAGGCAAGCTCTGTCCCTGGAGACAGAAAAGAACAAGCTGTGTAATCTGGCAATCTGCTTAATGCACATGAACAAGATGACAGAAGCAAAATTTCTGCTTCAGGCTGTAGAAGCTTCTGCTGGAAATGAACTGATGGATAGTTCCTATGCTAAATCCTATGAACGCCCTTCTCAGATGCTAACTGAAATAGAGCCCAGTACTTTGAAGGAAAATCTGGGTAGCTTACCAGGAGTAGGAGTAAGTTGTGCACATCAGAAAGCACATGCTTCACCAGTTATGTTGACACAACCTAGCACACCCTACAGACCCTACAGGGAACAGAGAAGGGAAAGATGGGGAAATTATGGACCTGGCTGTTCAAATAAACTATAATTTGAGGCAAGTTTACACTCTGAAGCAGTGCATTTTCACAGCCTAGAAGATCATCTACTTGTGGGTCTAACTTCAGAGATCAGACGGGGGGGGAATGGGGAGAAGAATATGTGGCTGGGAGCTTGGTTCGCAAACTGTCATTTGACGAAATTGTGACCACTGAGAATGTGCTTGGTGAGAACTGAACTTCCAACACCTTAGTCAAAAAGAGGATACCCAACCACCTCTACTAGAAATGGATGTATAGTGATGACATGTATTTTGAAGAATACCCAACCACATACAGAACTGTATTTTATATGAGCTCTGACTCTGTCGATTCCAAAGAAAAAATTTACCAGCTGAAACTAGAGATTTTCATATATCTGTTTACTACATCCTGTGATGCAGATTTGTGTGAAAATTGTTTGTGGACCTCAGGGTTGGAATTGCCACATCCTTTTATTTTTCCCCTTTTATTAACAAGTTAATTTTTAATCATATGGTACTTCAGGTCTATAAATAGCAACCTTATTATTCACTCCAGTCATTCCAGAGCTCAATATTAATTCCATTCATAGCATCCAAATGATTTAAATGCATAACATTTTCCAAGTGTAGTAACTTTCCAAATATTAAGTTGATATTGTCATATTGGCCGACCTAAAATATTTTCCAAACGTAAATGTGCACCTTCTAAATGTGTGAAGGTGTTTCTTTTCAAGCATAAAGGGGATTATAGTCTTTTTATCTTTTTACCACTAAAACCATTGACTCTAACGGTTAGTGGATAACGACGGATAGTTAAATTATAATAAACTTATAAAGTTTATTCCGTTTGAGAAAATATTTCAACGACGAGTAGTCAAATTATAATGGATTTATAAAATTTATTCCGTCTAAGACAATATTTTAATCAGGTAGCTGATTTGTAATTTATTTTTAAAATAAATTTAGAAAATTGATAATTATAAGATGATATAATAAAATTTATTTTTAAAATAAACTTAGAATAATGATGTCAACCCATCTTTTCAAAGTCTGCTTTTTGTGACCAAGGAAAAAAAAAAAAAAAAATCATCATCAGCAGGTCCCCCGATAATGTTGAAAAATCAGAGTTACTTTTTCTCCTACTGCTTTCCCTCGTATTTGCTTTACAATAATTTCACACAGTAACCAATCAGTGGACCCATTATTAGAGTTTTTGATCCTCTCTTTACTTTTTTTCAACTAAATGAAGAAACCCATTTTGTCAGTTTGTTTCATCAGATCTCAAAAATTGAGATTTCATCAGTCAGATAACTTATCCAGTAGCTTGTTGTATTCCGTTTTGTTCGATTTCCATCTATATTTCTTCAATTTTTTTGACAATTGAATTATTGATTTGTAGATAATACTCCATTTTTATATAGTATTTATACATATATATATATTACAGTATATAATTTAATCTCGTATTATTTTAATTATTTACAATATTAGTATCGTTTTATATACCTGATAAACAAGTAATGGAAGTAAATTCATTCCTATTAGACACCAAATGTGCATTTACTAATCAAGAATAACATCCCCAGAATGTAACTTTCATAACTTTTTAATTGTAACTTTCATTATATACATTCAAATAAAAATTTCATTTTTTTAACATCATAAATGCCGTAATTTATCATATAATAGTTTTTGTTTTCATTTGTTCAAGAATACCCTAAATCTCTACTAAATTTACTTAAGATTTTCGAGAACTTCATTAATTTTCCTATTTAATATTATTTATTTTATTATATAATATTAGAATATTGTAGTAGGGGTTGATCAACACGGTTTTTGCCTCTTTAATTTGAAAGTGGCATAAAAAAAACATAAAATTTATTAAACTAAGTAATTTGTGGAAACTTGGGCTGCAAATGGCCCACAGTTCTTATAAAATCCTGAAATTTGGATGCATGATTGGAGTAGTGCGAACGACACGGTTAATTAAAACGGGAAAAAAATTGTCGAGGGCCCAAAGAAGAGCAATGCATTAAAAAAAGTAGTCCCTCCACGCGGTTTATTGACATGGGACCGGCCCCGGCTACTAAAGCAATGTTCTTTTTTATACTAAAAGACTTTTTTTTTTTTTTTTTTTTAAGTAATATACTAAAAAATAGGCTTTTTACAATTCTTAAAATATACTTTTAATATTTCACGCTTAACATCCAACTAATTAGTTTAAACATATTTAATATAAATAATAAATACAAATACAAATGAATTGAAAAATATAATATTGAAAAAAATAAAATAAAATCTCACTTTGTTTGGGATTTGCAAAACCCACCAAAATGGATGAATTTATAAATCTGATACAAGTAAAATTTTAATGTGAAACCCCCGTAGGCTTAATATAAATTTTTCCTTTCACCCTTGCTCCCAAACCCATGTGATTTACAGGGTACCAAATGGGCTTAAGTGTATTTGCTTTTCAAAAAGTGACTAAATAAAATATAGGTTTTACTCTCGGGTGAGTGGTGTAGCTGGCACCACTCCCTTTGCCTCTTTTTAAAATATAAGGTTCAAACACTTCTCTCACTTATTTATGAGGTACATTTTCACTTGTGTGTGAGGTCTTTCCTCCAAGTTTGTAGAGTTTATTTCGAATCGTGTTTTAACATATATATTTGAAAGTTTCGGATATAATACATCTGTACTCGTAATGTACAATTATAAAAAGGGATATTATGAAAAACCCCCCTGAAATGAAAACTAATGGAAATTTACCCCCCGTTTTTAAATTATTAGGTAAACTACCCCTTGCCGTTAACTTTTCATCCAAAATGTTAACATTTTCCGTCCGAAATAGTAAAATGACCAAAATTACCTTACCATATCCTATAAAATTCCTCTTATACCCTTGAAACTTATGAAAGGACTAAAATATCCTTTAAATTATTAATTAATTAAAATATTAAATAAAAAATAAAAGATTTAAAAAAAAAATTTCTTCACACAAAATCCCTCTCTCACTCCACTCTCTCTTCTTCTTCTTCTACTTCTGCGCTTCTTCTTCTGCTTCTGCTTCTGCTCTTCTTCTTCTTCTTTTGCTTATCTTCTTCTTCTTCTTCTGCTCTTGTTCTTCTCAGGGTTTGATTATTCTTCTTTTGCTCTTCTTCTTTTCTTCTTCTTTTTCTTCTTCTTCTTTTACTTCTCTGGGTTTGAATCAAACCCAGATCTGGGTTCCAATCGAACCCAGTTTCTAGGTTCGAAGGAACCCAGAAACTGGGTTCGAATCAAACCTAGTTTCTGGGTTCGAAGGAGCCCAGATCTGGGTTCCAATATGAACCTAGAAACTGGGTTTGTTGGAACCCAGTTTTTGGGTTCGAAGGAACCCAGATCTGGGTTCCAATTCGAACCCAGTTCTGGGTTCCAGGTTCCAATTCGGGTTCTGGGTTCGTTGGAACCCAGAACTGGGTTCGTATTGGAACCCAGATCTGGGCTCCTTCGAACCCAGAAACTGGGTTCGTATTGGAACCCAGATCTGGGTTCCTTCGAACCCAATTCTAGGTTCGATTGGAACCCAGATCTGGGTTCGATTCGAACCCAGAGAAATTTTTTTTTTTTAAAATCTTTTATTTTTATTTAATATTTTAATTAATTAATAATTTAAAGGACATTTTAGTCATTTCATAAGTTTGAAGGGTATAAGAGGAATTTTATAGGATATGTTAAGGGTATTTTGGTCATTTTACTATTTCGGATGGAAAATGTTAATATTTTGGACAGAAAGTTAACGGTAGTGGGTAGTTTACCTAATAATTTAAAAATGGAGGGTAAATTTTTATTAGTTTTCATTCCAAGGGGGTTTTTCATAATATCCCTTATAAAAAAAATGATAGATTTTAATATCTTAAGTCTAAACATGTATGTATATCCATAATTTATTTGTAATGGATAATTGTAGCTGTTGAAAAGTGTGAAGTGTTGGCGTGCAGGTAAATATAAACTTCACGCGGTTTTTGTCTTTTTATATTCAAATTGAGGCCTAAAGGATTATAATACAATAAAAAGTGGAAGAAGTGATGCATCATTGCTGTGGAACCGCTACTATGACTTTTCTATTATTCTTAAAATATATTTTAAATAAATTACAAAATTTTATTGAATTAACTATATTATTTAATTTTATATACAATATTTATGTAAGTCCATTTTGGGTTCGATTTACAAAATTACTTTTATCAAACAATACCAAATATATTTTTGTATATTAAAATAGTCATTGTTTTAATTTGAATATATTTTAAATTTTTAATAAATATTTCTTAGAAACAAAACTGATGCACCGGAGATTCCTCTTAAAAGCTTTTTGGTTCATAAAAGAAGTATTATTAAACAAAGCAATAAATTAGAAAGTTTATTATTAAACAAAGCAAGTTTCACTTTTCCCCAGCATAAAAACAAGCAGCACTTGCCAACATTTTCACAACCAAAAACCCAGTTTCTGCTATCGTAATTGTCATTCAAACCACCATCTCTCAACTATGGCCGATGCAATTGTTTCCGTTGTCTTGAAGGAATTGGCTTCAATCACTCGTCAACAGATTCAAGAAGTTACACTCGCACGTGGTGTCAGCAAAGAAGTAGAAAGGATGACTAGCAACTTCCAAGCCATTCAAGCTGTGCTCGTCGATGCAGAGCTAAGGCAAGTGAAGGAGGCAACTGTCAGACTCTGGCTAGATAAGCTCAAAGCTGTATCCTATGATGCAGAAAACGTGTTGGTTAAGTGGAACACTTCCAAGCTGAAACTGCAAATTGAGAGAGCTGAAAATGCTCTTACTCTTAAGAAGAAGGTATGTTCCTTCTTTCTCTCTCCTTGCTTTTGTTTTAAGCAAGTTGTTTTTCACCGTGACATAGCTCTTAAAATAAAAGAAGTCACCGAGAGGCTAGATGATATTGCTAAAGAAAAAGATAGGTATCATTTTTCAAATAGGAATGTTGAACAACCCCAACGAGTAGAAAGTATCTCGTTGATTGTAGAGTCTGAGATATATGGTCGAGATAAGGAAAATGATATTTTGGTAAGCAAGTTGTTGTGCGAGAGTAGTGATGAAATGAGGGGCCTCCATATCATCTCACTAGTAGGGATGGGAGGCATTGGAAAAACAACTCTTGCTCAACTTGTTTATAACAATGATGAGATAAGGAAGAATTTTGAGAAAAGAATTTGGGTATGTGTGTCAGATCCTTTTGATGTGTTAAGGATTGCTAAAGCAATTGCTATAGCTCTAGAATGGCCAGCCTCTGATTTAGTTAACTTGGAATCTTGTGTACAAAGGATTTGTCAATCCATTAGAGGAAAAAAATTTCTTCTTATATTGGATGACTTGTGGACAGAAGACTATGATGAATGGAAACCACTGCACCATTGTTTAAGAAATGGTCTTCATGGTAGTAGAATTTTGGTTACCACACGTAAGCAAGCAGTTGCTCGTATGATGGAATCAATTGATGTTATCCCAATTAAGGAGTTATCTGAAGAACATTGTTGGTTGATGTTCAAGTCATTGGCATTTTCTGGTAGATCTAAATTGGAGTGTAAAGAACTAGAAGACGTTGGTAAGGAAATTATGAGTAAGTGCAAGGGTTTACCTCTTGCAGCAAAGACTATGGGGAGTCTCCTGCGGTATAAGAAAACTAGTAATGAATGGAAAACTATCTTAGATAGTGAGGTGTGGAAACTTGAAGAGTTTGAGAAAGACATTTTTCGTCCTTTGATGCTTAGTTATCATAATTTGCCTTCTCTAGTTAAAAGATGTTTCTCATATTGTGCCATTTTTCCGAAGGATTACCACTTAGTTAAGGAGGAGTTAATTAAGTTGTGGATGGCTCAAGGTTATTTAGAATTAGAAGGAAATAAGGATATGGAAATGATAGGTGAAAAATATTTTAACATTTTAGCAACACATTCCTTCTTCCAAGAGTTCATAAAAGATGATATTGGTGATATCGTAGGATGTAAGATGCATGATATCGTACATGACTTTGCTCGATTTCTCACAAAGAATGAATGTTTTGCGTTGATTGACAAAGATTTTGGAGAATCAAACATTTACATGTCATTTGAGAAAGTTTATCATTTTATGTTAATGGTTGACAAAAATAGTTCATTTCCTATCTCTATTCGTAATATTAAAAAATTGTGGAGCCTCTTGCTTAAATCTGAGCTTGGCATGAATTCAATTGATGAAGTTTTGCTTGATTTATTGTGTCAAAATACATGCTTAAAGGCATTAGCATTGGGTGGTATTACCAAGCTTAATATGATGACGGGTGGACAATGTGCATATTTGACAAGGTTAGAAAAACTTCCAAGAGAGATAGGAAAGCTAATACATTTGAGGTATCTTGACTTAAGTAATAATTCGAGGTTAGAGATGTTACCAGAAACATTATGTGAATTATATAATTTACAAACCTTGATTATTTCTTCTTGTGAAAATCTTAAAGAACTACCTCAAGGGATAGGCAAGTTAATCAACCTAAGACATTTAGTAAACGACTCTACCGATTCTCTAAGATTCATGCCAAAAGGACTTGAGAACTTAACATGTCTTCGTACATTAAGCGAATTCCATGTGTGTGAGGGTAATTATGATAACAAAGCATCTTCACTCGAATGTTTGAATAAATTTCACCACTTTCAAGGTAGTTTAAGAATAAAAGGTTTGGGAAATGTGACAAATGAGAGTGAGGCTCTCAAAATAGAACTTGAAAATAAGTTAAACATTAGTTTCTTGAAATTCGACTTCAGTGGGTCGAATTCAATAAATAGTGAAGCAATTCTTGAAGCATTACAACCTCCTCCAAACTTACAAGGGTTAACGATATCAGCTTACGCAGGCAGCGTAGTGTTACCTAATTGGATGGTGTTATTAACCAGTTTGAGAAGATTAAGTTTGATTGAATGGATCAAGTGTGAGCAACTACCTTCATTGGGACAACTGCCATCCCTTGAATCACTTCGTATAGGAGGGATGAAAAGAGTAAAAAGAGTGGGTAATGAAGTGTTGGGATTAGAAAGTGATGACATTACTTCATCTTCATCAGTTACTACTTTCCCCAACTTGAAATTTCTCTCTTTTTGGGAGATGGAGGAATGGGAAGAGTGGGATATTGGGATTGAACATCATAATATAAAAGTCATGCCATCTCTTCGCATCTTGCAAATATATAAATGCCCCAAATTAAAGGTATTGTCGAAGCATATTCTTCAGATGGAATCGCTACAAGGGTTAATAATAAATTACTGTTCTATTTTATCAAAACGGTATAGAAAGAGAGCAGGAGAGAACTGGTCTGACATCTCTCACATCCCTAATATCGAAATTGATTATGAGTACATGCAAATACATGGGCGTTGACGTCAATAAGGGTTGAGACAAGCACACATCCAACTCCATGTACTTTCTTCTTCTCCTATTTTCACTTCACTGTTTTTATTATCTTTATATATTTTCCATTTAGTGGAAATTGTATGTTAATTTTAAATTAATTAATAGGTCTTAGGTATCTGAATAAGTTTCAACTTGGGTCTTCAAAGGCCTTACATTTTTAAAGGAAATCAAATTGCCAAGATCATTAAGAAGAAAGGTAAGGAAGAATGCTCCATTAATTAATTTGGGTATTTTGAGTTGGTGATGTGTACTTATTAATGTTCGTAAATTGCCAGGTTTGTGCATTACATTGAGAGATTTATGTTTGGGGTTTATGTTTGGGGTTTTACTGCATAAGAAGAGGCAAGAAGAATAGCAGAGTACAATGCAATCAATATTTCTATTCTGATGTGATGAGAGGAGACAGAGTTTCAATGAGAATGTTTCCATGAATTCAAATGTGATAGCACTGAAGAGGATTCCTCCGTTCAAAAGTTGTTCACACTGACTTGTAGCATCCCAATTCTCCTCAACATGAGATGCTGGCTGAGCTCAGATCTGTTCTGAGTGGCATCAACATGGACTCTCCTCAATTTATGGTACAACAAAGTCGAAATAGAGTAGTCATTGACTTTAATTTCATATGCTTATACTTTCATTGTTTGAAGTTATACTATGTTTGTAAAATGTCAAGTTTATATATCCCAAAAGAATGTGTTTTGGATTTGGGAGGCATGCAAATTTGAAGAGTCAAGATGTTGTTGTTCATTGTTTAGACTATTTGTCTTAAACTTTTGGGTTCAAGAAATACAACAGAATTTAGTTTCCCTTCTCAAGGGACTCTAATTTCATAGCCTGATAGGTGAACCTGCCAGAATGTGTCCAGAGGAAGAATGAAACAAGAAGATTGCACAATCAATAATTTCATTTTTATGTTACCATAAGAGACAAAGTTCCAATTGGTATGCTTCCATGCGTTCTAGAATGAGAGGCCAAAAGTGGCTTTTCCTATTCCGAGGTTGTTCATGCTCACTTGTTGCACTCCAAGTCTCTTCACTCAATAGACACTTGCTCAACACAGATATTGTTTTTAGTGGCGTTGATGTGAACTTTCATTGGTATGGTATAACAGAATCAAAGGTAGAGTAGAAATTAACTTTGATTTTTTTAATGTTGGTTAAATGTTGCAGGCCGCCATCCTATTACTTTATTTGCTTATAGATAGATATTTTCCTTGGATGATGTTGTAGGTTGTGGATATTATCACTGAAGATTAATGCACTTCAAAGATTCAAAAGTTCAATGATTCAAAGTCAGGTGACACTAGTTAAGGAAGAGGCTTTGGCTGTCTTATTAAATATACTTATCATAAGGTATGGCTTGGTTATTCAATCTTTGACAATTCCATTCTATTTCTTTTTTTCATCTTTTGTGTTTTTTCATAATTTTTATGTTTAAAGCTTCTTGATTATGATAATTTTCAGGCATAAGCATAACATGCCAATGTTATTGTTTGTATATGAACAAAGAGATTGTCATTCAACTTCCCATTGGTTGCAGCAAACATCTATTTGGAAGCATTTGCTGCATTTTTAAGTACATTATTATTATATTTAAATCTATCAATATCTATAAGGATGAAGCAGATCAAATAAATAACCATTGATTGAAGCAGGAACATGGTTCATTATATCCAATCCTCAGCAAGTTATCTTCAGTTCATTTTTGACATTGGTACATGAATTATGAACCAGGTACTTGGCTCTAGACATAATAACCAATGTTTCCTTTGTACATTGCATTAATTCAAACATTTTTGTTGATTATTAAATTTGGTACATGTCAATATTTGATTTGAGAAGCTAACATGTAAATTTCTTGTTAAAGTGTCTTTGGTCTGTGGGATATATGAAATAGAAGAGTGAGGTATGCTTCAAAAGAAGAAATTCTTTGTGGATGGAAAATCGGAAATTTCTTTCGTTAGAATCAATTATGGATCTTTAAGAGGCAAGGAATGAATTATGCATTGATTATGACCGTCGCAGTGGGAAAAAAAAAACAAAAGATCAGGTAATTCCATAAGATATGATGTATATTGATTTTATTATGTTCTTTTAGATTGTCTCTTAAGATTTATAAGGCATCAGGTATTATATTTTCATATTAGTGCCAATCAAAAGACTCCAACAACAATATTTTGGTGGCCTATTAGAAATGTATTGAAGAATCAATATCTAGTAATGACATGTCATAATAAATTGGGTAATTGGCCTTTAGTATCCTAGTTATATGCTTTTTCTACCTTAAAATATATTTAGATAGTAATTTTTGACAGGTCTTCATAATTCTTTTTGTGTTTCAAACTCTTCTATGCAAAGCTTTCATGTTCTTGTCTTTGGACATTATTTGCATTGAAGAAGCACCTTTCAAGATGAATCAATGGCCTACCTGGATGCATTGTGAAAAAAAGGTTAAAAAAATTGATGCCTTATTAATGTTCAATATCTAGCATATTTGGATTTCAGATGCGTGTAAAAAACCATTGTGCTTGGTGTTTTGCAGCATGTTTGTCAAGTGAAGATCACAGGAAGTGCCCATAGGAAGGATGGAAAAAGAAGCTAGCTGATGTTGCAGGTAGGCAAGACGTGTGCTTTAGTTGCGGGGAATTTGGCACAGTTGGCTCATATCAATGGGTGGGCTGCTATCGTTGTGAATGGATGCATGAGAGATGTAAATGAGATTAATGCATGTGGAATTGAGGTGAGAGCGGTGGGATCTCATCCTATGAAATGGACTAGAAGAGGTTTACTTGTTCCAGTGTTGTTGATGCTAGTCCTCCCTCGGTAGATGCTGGCTCAACACAGGTCGTTCTGAGTGGCATCATAGTGTACTTCCCGCGAAGGTATTATAGAGTTGATTTAGAGTAGTAACTATCTTTAATTTAAATACAGTGTAAAGACTGTGGGCCATATTCCTTATCACCTTCTTTACTTTCAGATTTCTTACGAAGAGTATGTGACAGCTTATGGATCTTTTCAATGAAGCTTAATGCACTTCGTTCTTTAAAGAATCAAAGACAATGACACTAGCTAGGCAAATGACATGAGGTATCTTATTAAACAAGATGTTAGAAGGTATGCCTTGATTATTCAAATCTTTGACAATCTATCTGGTTGCCTTTTTTTCTTTTTCAGTCTTATCATCCTGTTTTCTGTTATTTTTTCTTTTTTCTTTTTCATAATTTTTCTGTACATAGCTTCTTGATTCTAATAACTTTTCATTTATAACCATAGTGTGTCATTGTTTTCTTCCCTATAGTGTATAATATGTATAGAATAAGAACCATGTCAAATTGATCACCTTTTAAAGGCTTTAGCAAAAGCTTAATGTCAAAAACTTAGGGAATTTTGACTTTTTTTTTTTTTCTAGATTTGTGTATGTGGAAAATCAAATAGGTAACTAGTTGTAGAGATCTTATCCAATTGTCTATCATTTCAAGTGTGCTCATTGGTTTTTTTATTTAATGTTGTTAGAATTATATTTTATTAAAAAAGCGCATAAATTTCTTATCAAATTGACTTTGTTGGTCTGTTGAATACAAGAGAGTGAAGAGTAGGACAAGTATTATAGATGGCAAAGAGTTTACAATCAAATATATAGTGCAAGGGATTTTTCCATCAATAAGAACTAGGTAATTGGCATATTTCCATCTTATCTGATCTTCTATCCATGTTCTATGTTTTTTCAAATTAAGTTGTCACATTGGTTTTGTGGTTCATGGCAGCTGGACTAGTCAAGAAGATTTTTCCAGGCCATCTGATTTTTTCCTTTAAGGATAAAAATAAAAGTTCTGCAGGCATACACCCTTTTACATAGCTTTGCTCTTTCTGCAACTGCTTGGCTTGATTTAAATGTTTGACATCACTAAATTTTGTGATTATTTAATTTTATCTCCTAATTTTAGAATATATGTTTATTATTTTTCAAAAAAAAAAGAATATATATTTTATTACTTTATCTTTGATTGGGTATTGTGTTTTCAGTGCTGGGTAGGTGAACAAAATTATTTAGTTGGAATGCTGTTCTGCAACGACTAGATTAGTATCATCAGAAAGTAAATTAGTACATTTGTTAAAAAGAATAAAATTAGATCAAGTTAATACTTTTAAATATGGTGCGTGATGATCTTATTAGTTTGTTTCCATTTAAATTTGGAGAAACTTAATTTTAGTCCTTGAGGTTTCGAAAAATATCAAGTTTTTAAAGCTTGTTTGAAACAGCTCTTTTTATTCCTAACTTTTCTGAAACTCTTCAAAAAAGTTCAAATCGTTAGTCAACTAATTGTCAAACCAAATAGAAAAATTCGAAAGACTTAATTATCCTTATCATCTAAAATGACCGTTTTGCTCTTAATCAAACCAAAATATTACATATTTTTCATCCAATAAAAAATCGACAAGTGTTTATATGATTATTATTTTTTTTTAAATATGATTACTTTTTTAATTAAATAATAATCAAAAAAACAAATTTCAGAAAAATAATATCACCTTTTCTTTAATCAGATTATTGCTTTTTTTTTTTTAAAAAAAAAATGATTATTTTTTTAATTAAACAAGAATATAAAAAAAACAAACAAACAAATGGTAGAAAAACAATATTTTCTTTTCAATCTTCTTTCTTCCTTGAGATTGCAAGGAAAAATAAAAAAACAATGATAGGGGCGACACATCAGATCGTCAATCAACCAGATTGATGATCTGGTGCGTCGATTTGGTTCGATTGATGCACCAGATCGATCAACGATCTGGTTCAAATCAGATCAACGACCTGGTGCATCGATCTGGTGTGACGAACCAGATCATCGCACCATTGCGCCAAGTGCGACGATCTGGTGAGAACCAAATCGACACACTAGATCATCATTTTGGTTCGCACCAGATCATCACTAGATTGATGATCTAGTTCAAACTAGATCATTGATCAGATGGTGCGAACCAGATTGATGATCTGGTTCAAACCAGATTGTTAGAATTTTTGGTGTCGCATGGAGACCCGATTTGCATTTTTAGTGATTGATTTCGCAGAAGAAGAAAAAGAAGATAGAGCTTTGGTTTCTGGGTGTTTCAGATTGGTGGCTATTGTGATGGTGGGTGTTGATGATGTTTAAATTGATTGGGTTTTGATGACTTTTTGTGGATTGTTGAACAGGTGATTGCGTGGATTGTTTAACAGGTTATTGAGTGTTGATGATTTTAGATTGGGTGTGATCGTATGGTGGCTGTTGTTTTCTTTGGTTTTTTTGGTGATGAATATGAGTTTTTGTTTGTGTTGATGATGATGATTCAGGATTGGGTTTGTGTTGATGATGAATGGTGATTTTACTAGTGAAGAAAATACATTATTTTTGTTTAATTTTTTTTAAAATTAAGTTATTTACTAAAATATTCTAATTTATCAATTTTTTAAAAACATATTTTAAAATTTTAATCGTCTATGTGTCACGATCTTAACATTTTATACGAAAAGAACATCATGCCCTTCCTATACAAACTATTTGTCATTGTTGACCATTAGTTGACTGACGGTTTGGACATTTTTGAAGAGTTTTGGAAAAGTTAGAGATGAAAATAGCTGTTTCTAAAAGAGCTTTAAAAATTTGACATTTTTTTAAACCTCAAGGACTAAAATGAAGTTTCCCCTTTAAATTTTCATATATGAATATGTGAAAGCTAATTGAATCCATTTCTCTTCTTTAGTATTTCAGTGTCTGCAACTCATTTTGCCATTGAATAATGGATGATTATCAATAACTTTAATATTGTTATCTTGTATGGCTCAAAACAATCAATTTCAAATCATTTTGTTTGACATTAAACTAGGCAAGTGGACTTGAATTTATCTATGACAACAAGAGATATATCTACTTCTTTTTCTTGTCAAAATCGTAATTTTGTTCTGAATTTTTGAAATGGTATTCAATAATTGTTAGATTTATCTATCACAAGGAGAGGTAATGAGTCCTAAAGGCACATCAAGCTTCTTATCTCTCAAGTAAGTTTTTTTCAAATATGGTTTGTGATGATCTTATTACTTACTTTCCTTTTAGAAATTTTCCTAATGATATGTAATACTTTAGCAGCATCCTATTTCCATTTCCAGCTAGTTGATTTTGTCATCGAAGAATGAGCTGTCAAGTGATCAATGCTCATCAGAATATTGGATACTATTGTCTTTGTATGACTTGAAGAATCAATGTCAAATGATGGTATGTGACATCAAACCATACAAGTGGTCGTCAATATGTTATTTTATTTTTTGTCATAAGGTTTTTGACAAGTTGTTTTTTATTCTTTATATTCGATAAATACTAGTTTATTTTTTGTCAAGTGATTTTGTACCACATGCTTGATTTGTGTTATTTCAAATAACATATCTAATTATCTCTATTACACACTACGAACTTTGAGCACCATTGATGTACCTATGACAAGTTATACACAACCTTCACAATTTGCCCTGTTAATGGTAGACATGATTAAATACCATTCCATGTGAGTTTCTTTCTGACTAGAACAATGCTAATGTTGTATTCTGAATGTTAAAATCATCTCCGTACAGAACTTCCTTTTGTCAAATGTGAAAAATCAAGGATCAAATTTTAATGCAAATGAACATTTAAAAAGGAACAAGTTTTGTTCCAAGATATATGCCTTGTCAAGAAAGGTTAAGGGCAACATTCTATTGATTGAAATTTTGTAGACTTGGGAACTTTTGCTTGATAACAAAAAGCACAATATAGGTAACTTTGACCATAACATAGTTGCAATGTTGTGTACATGCTTCTCAATGTTTAAAATTGTATTGGTAATTGTTGGGTTCAACCATTTCAAAGAGAGTTAAAACATGTAAATTTTCTTGTCTATCTGACGTAGGTTTTGCTGCTTGAGAAGAGGCCAAAAAATGAGATTGGATATGACCAGTGGGAACTCGTAGTAGTGTGGTTGATGAAGAATGAACAATACCTTAATCATATGTGAGTCAATGGGTTGCTGATGACTGGCTACAACTTGTATTATTAGTGGTATGTATATTAATTTAGATGTCATCAAATGTTATACTAGACAGCTTAATTGTTGAAGGCATGGACATATTTTTCATCTTGAAGGTCTGTGCAATGGACAGGTTCTTCATTCTCAAGACATCTACACTACAAACTGCCAAGATGCTTTAGGAAACAAACTAATTCAAATGCAGGTCTCGTACATGATTTTGTTTCCTTTAGTTGGATGTGTTGTTATACATGTCTTGAAAAATTCTGGTTGAGTTAATGCCAATATTATCTTAAGCTTTTGCGATTATCAAATTGACAAATTGACAAATTCATTTTCAGCATATGTATATGATTGTCTATTTTTGAAGATGATAAGTAAAGTCAGTCTAGTGGCATCATAATCCATGCTATATGAATTATTTTGTTGCCATTTGTATTAAATGTTGCAACCAACTGAAGTTTTGCTCTCCTGGTAGATCCACACATGGTCCTTAACATTCAAGCATGATATCTAATATTCTATAACACACTCTTGCTCATTATGCCACTATACCAATGTACAAACGTTTTGCAATTGGCTTGTTAATTTAAGATATCATCATTACCATTCCATGTGAGTTACCCCCTAATTTAAAACCACAAATTTTATATATATATATATATATATATATATTTTTATTGTTTTTTTTCTTCTGATTTAACATAATAAGCAATTATACTTCCTTTATTTTGTACTAGTGAAATGCTTAAATTGATTCTAAATTTCTTGTTTAGGCTTGATTGTATATTTTTAACATTTTCTGTCATATGAAATGAAAGAACTTCAAATAACATTGTCAAATAGGGAGACCCGAGCACAGGATACAGTAACCAAGTAAAAAGACCACTATTAGCATAGAACATAGACCAAACAGTGTAGTCTGTTCGGTCTGCTCATATAATGGGCTTAGACCAAATAAGGGCTTTTGAACCCGAAGCTGCAGCTTTTGAGTGAGGGGGAAAAAAAGAAAAATAGAAACAAAGGGAAAGTGGTTTTAGGGTTTCTTGTTTGAAGATCAAGTGGCTAAACTTTGTCAAATTTAGCCTAAATTTCAGCTAGAGAATCCTTGCAAGAAGCTCTACAAATCTACTGGTTGGATTTTCCAATTATCCTCTTATGCTGTTATCTTGAGATGCCCACTTGGTGAGACCTAACCTTTGTCTTGTTAGAATCCATCTGTTTAGATGAAGAATAAGGTGTTTTTGAGCTAAGAATATTTCTTTTTGATGCTATTGTAAGCCTCTAGTTATTCTAGAGAGAACCTATTGTTATTTTATTGGAAATAGTAGAAGATTTTAAGTTGACTATGGTCGTCGTGGTTTTTCCCACATTGGGTTTTCCACGTAAAAATTCGATGTCTCACTTTGTGATTGATTTACTATTTTAGTGCTTTGGTTCTTTGGTTGATTTATTGCTATGTTGGATACTTGATGAGAATCCTATTTAAGACACATTGAAAGAAGATTTATTTGTTATGTTTTATCTAGGGGTGGGCAAAAAAAGGGGAACTGACCCAACCCGAAAAAGTCGATTTTCAATTAGTGTTCAGGTTATGTCGGTTTTCATTAACAAAAACCTACTCTAATTGGTTTCAGGTCGGTTTTGGGTTTGAAAAACTGAAATCTACAGAAAACCGACTTAAAAAAATCAATATATATATAAATATATATAAAAACCTAACACTCAGAAAACTCCCTCACCCTTTACCGTAGTCACCACCCCTCTCAATCAATTTCTTCATCTCTCTTTCATAGGCTAGCAGCTTCTTTGTCCACCCAACACCATGTCTCTCTCCCTCTCCTCACCGCTCATTCCACCACTACGCTACCTCACATGCTTCTTCGTCATTCGTACCTACATCACTGCCTCTACGTTTTTTTTTTTTAAACTTTATATTTTCTTTTTTTATTTGTTTTTCTTGTCTTTGAGACCAACTACGATTACTATTTGTTTTTTTTTTTTTTTTCTAATGATTTCTGATAGCTAAATTTCTAGTGTGTTTTATAAATTAATTTCAATGATGAGATTTTTCTAATTAAAACACAATATCGAATATTCACACTGAAAACCTGTGTAAGTATACATGGTCCACAAGAAATATAGTAGTGAGTAAAATATCGTTTTTATGAGGATTATCCAAATCTAGTTAAGTACTAACCCAGTCAAGACCGTACCTTATCCAAACTATTGAAACAATGGATTAAATTTAATTCCTAAACAAAGAAAAGAACAAAATAAAAAAACTCACAACCAAGGAGAATGAGATTCTAGAGTTACAACATAACTCTACCAATCTACTCAACCCAAATTTCTATTGATAATAATTTATTCTCATCATGTATTTGGTCTAATAATTCTAATTTATCCATAGGTCTCTCTCAATGGTTAAGTGAACTTATCTAAATTAATTTTCTAACTATATCTCTATGACAATTAACCAACCTAGGCACATTAAGCATCAATCATTCAATATTGACCACACAAACCACACGGGTATATCTCTATCCTATGCAATTCATGTTGTCCCATTACTACATCTCATGAGTTCATC
Source organism: Nephelium lappaceum (assembly GCA_021234005.1). NCBI lineage: Eukaryota > Viridiplantae > Streptophyta > Magnoliopsida > Sapindales > Sapindaceae > Nephelium > Nephelium lappaceum. Next base: position 81,668 of record JAIZFV010000057.1, read on the forward strand.
ACCGTTATCAGATCAATTGAACTAATGATCAATTAATTCAAAACATTAAGAACAAAATAAAATAAAACACAATAATGAGAATTAAATTAAAACAAAATTATAAATGTGAGTTTGATGGTTTAGGGCTACATCGTAACTTTAGATTTTGGATCTAGTTTATCATCATCAAATTATAAAATAATGAAAAAATTACCCACAACCTGTCTACAAATTTAATATTCACAGGCGCGTACAACTTTTTGATTTTGTTGCAACGTCCTTTCCTGATTAATGGGTTGACTAGATTGAGAGTCATTGAGTTTGGTTGACTGTGTGAAAAATATTAAAAGACATAATTGCCTCTCAATAAATTTACTTTTTAATTTTCTTTTACAACAAAATTTTAAAAACTTTAAATAAATTAAAAATAAATTTTATCTGATTTTCACTGTCCATCTGAAAATGGATGATGGAGATTAATTTGAGAAAAAATTTTAAAAATAAATAAAAATTAAAAATTTAATTAAAACATCTTTTAATTAAATCTCCATCGTCTATTGGAAGATGAACTGTGAAAATTAATTTCAAAACAAAATAAATTTAAAAAATAATAAAAAAAAAACCACAAAAAGCCCAATCACTCTTTCTTTTTTCTCTCTTCTTCTTTTTCTTCTTCTTCCAACTAGTCATTGTCTTTCTCTTCTTTCATCTTCTTCTTTTTCTTCTTCTTCTTCTTCTTCTTTCTTCTTCTTCTTCTTCTTCTCGAACCCAATGGAACTATTGAGTTCTAAATGAATCAGATTTGGGTTGAACTGGGTTCGAGAATCATTCGAACCCAGATTGGGCTTGAATGATTCTCAAACCCAGTTTTGGGTTTGAACCCAGAATCGGTAATTCAATCCCAAAATCTGGGTTCGAACGGTTGTTTTGGGGTTGATTGTGGGTTGTTTTAGGGTATTTTTGGTGATTGAATATTGATTTTTGTTGATTGATTGATGATGATAATTTCGAGTTAGTGATTGATGTTCATGATTTTGCTGGATTAATGATGATTTTGGTTGAAGATGAGAGAGAGGAGAGATTGAATATGATTTCCAGTGGAGGTTTCATGCCAATAGCATATTGGTAATTTCATTTGACTGCAAAATCAATCTTTCTCTTCAAATTTCAATCTTTTTCAAGTACCTAATTTTTCTTTTTCCTTTTTTGAAAAAAAAAAAAATCCTCTTTTTTTCTTTTTTTTTGCAAATTTAGTTATTTTTTTGAACCCTAATTGTATTAGTTTTGATTGTAGACAAACTTTGTGTCTCTTTCAAGTTATTTGTTGTTGTGTTTGACTTGTTGGATGCACTCGATGGAGTAGCATCCGTGGTCTGTTCTGGTGTTGGATTGGTGGGTGTTGATTTTTTTTTTTTTTTGAAATATGCGAATACAAATTAAAAATTATTTTAAAGGAAAAAAAACCTTAATTCTCATTTAAAAATTCCAGTCTTTAACTTAAAATTATCGAAATTAAATTATATAGATTACACACAAAATCAAGAATAAAATTTTCCTTCAAAAGAGAACTCCTAATCTCACCCAAGTAATCAACTTTTCCTAATTTCCTTTTCAGTAAAATTAAATTCCTTATAATTTTGATTTTTAATTAATGTCCATGTACCTAGTCCCTGTATTTAATTATAGTGTTAAGTAGTTTTTCGAGCCAATGACAATGGGAGGGGGAGTGCCTCAAGAAATCGAATGCCACTTACCTGCCCACTTGGATACCCAAGTCAACAGTTTGTTGAGTCAAGTACTGAGTTGCTGGTCCCCAAAGAGTGAACTCAGTCATGTGTTACCCTTAACACTTTCGTCCTGAGGCATCCCACAAAAGCCAGCCTTTGAGCCAGAAAGGGAAGGGAAGCTTCCCTTCTCAAGTTCAAGCGGGTTCCATCATAAATCCTGCAATATTCCACCAATATTAATTTTAATATTAAGATGGTTTTATAAAATGGATTCTTTTAATATTAATTTAAAAAATATATCATGTTTAATAATTTCTATTTTTATTATTTATTATTTACATTAAATATATTTGAAAAGTAATTTAATTTAATATTAATTAATCCAATCCTAATTATACTAAACATGTTACAGTACTTATTAAATCTCATCTAATTCTATTCAATCTTATTTCATTAAACGATAGTCTTACTACAACAGAAGTTTACATTAGTGGATTGCTGTCACGAGTTTGTATTTTATGGGTTTTGGAGGTTTTATGATGGAATATTTTAAAATCTCATCTAATTATAAAAGAGTAATATTAGTCTTCTTAATTTTTGTTTAAAACCATATTCAAATAGTGTGAGAAATAAGATTTAACTTATATTATTTTGTGATTTACATATATATTATATATTATATTATTTAAAAATAAATTTAGATAAATAATTTAAAAGGTTTAGAATGATTCATTATAAAATAATACTCTTACAGCACTATTTTTGAGTTCGTTGTGCTACCCCATAACATGTGAATGTAATCCTGCCACCTCCACCATCATCCATCTATCAATCACCTCGTCCAAATCCCCGTCACGGCATACACTAATTACCAAACTACCCCTACATCATTTCGAGTTCTCAAAACAGTGAATAACACTTAGCAGCCACAAGTGTGCCCTTTACTTGCCTTAAAGTTGCATTGTATTGTATCTTCATTTCCTTTCATTATCTCAACTCAATTCTCTCTCTCCACTTCCCTAGATTAAAAAAAAAAAGAAAAAAAGAAGGATAATGTTATCTCCACGTTGGTTTTTTCATTTAAACTGATATGATATCCCTAAACCTCATCTGGACCGTCCATTGAAGAAATTCACAGATCTGATGGATACTATATAACTTTTAATACATTTTGCTGACTCGTTACATGGCACTTGTTTACAATTTTTTTTATCTTGAAAATCAAACCAATCGGACCAACTAACGGTGACACACGAATACACTTGTTAAAGAGATTTTCCCACTTCGTGTTGTGTGTAAAAGCTAATCAGCCTCTCTCTCTCTCTCTCTCTAGGTTTATTCCACTACAGACTATCTCAACTCTCAAGTCTTCTCATTTTTAATAACACAGATTTGTTTCCTATTTTCTTATTATCAAATGATCTCTCTAGAAATTTTGGTAATCCTTCACGTACATACAGTATACATGATTACATTCTATTCATTACGCATTCTATATCATGAAATTAAATAATATTTATTTTCAAACTATATTACAAGCTGGAATATTAGTGAAAGGTACACATTGAAGATTTTTCCTAAACCATTAATATTAATGAGTAAACTTTACACGGTATTTGTCTCTTTATAAAGGTGGTATAGATTAATGAGAAAAAACAATAATACAAAGAAAAAGTAGTCGTCCATTATAGACTTATTCATATCGCCATTGAAAATTACATTACATTTTTCTTAAATGTACTTACTGTTCAAAAAACGTGTGAAAAACGACAGATTTCATTATTTTTGAGCACGTAAGTTTATAATCTATTTAAAATAAATAATTGAATACAGACTCAATTAATTTGTTTAAAAAAAAAAATAAGAAAAGAATACAGACTCAATTAAATTCTTGAAATGTGAACGAATGATTGGTAAGCGTTGAAAAATGTAAGGCGTTGTTGGCCGACGAGTAAATATAAGCTTCACGTAGCTATTTTGAAATTGATGCCGAAGGGATGAAAGATGTAATGTGTTTATTGCTTTCTTGCCGTGGGTTCTTTCATAACACACACCATAGGGCCCGCAATTTTGAAATTGAAGCCAAAGGATAATAATACAATTAAAAATGTAAGGAGTTTATTGATTTGGGTTTTTTTGGACAAGACACGCTATAGCGACCCGTATTTATGACTCTTATCACCATTTTCAATAGATAAGTACGTCGAAGGTTGGAATTTCAGAGCAGATAGTACATGTAAAATTGGAATCCCCCCTGCACGCAAGGGAGATTATCTGTGCACTTTCATCTCAATTCATGCACATTGAAGTCCAATTTTTCATTCATTCCATCACCATTTTGACCCCAAAAAAAATATATTAATTCAATGATTGCACACTGAAAAATATAGATCTACCTTAATATTTCAAAATCTAAATAAAAAATTCAATTAAAATGATTCATACAAATGGATATATTTTTCAACAAAAATAAAAGAGAAAAAGATAGAGAAGAGAAATTTTTGTGATGTTTGGATACATTTTTTAAAATGATTTTTCATTTTCAAAAATGAAAGTGAGAGTAAAGTATTTGATGGTATGTTTTGAAAGATGTGTCTTTGAAAATAGAAAACATCTTTTCGAAAATTAGAACTAGAAAGTGAAAATTAATTTTTTTTTTCTATGTTTTTCATAAGTTTCAAAACATGATTTTAAATAAATAATTACTTTTCCATATTAACATCTATCTTACTCATTTTCAAAAATAATACTAAATATATTTATATCATTTTCTGCCTTTTAAAATAACTTTTAAGAAATCCTATCGAAGATATTATATTTTCAAAGACATTTTTTTTAAATATGTTTTTCATTTTCTAAACATAGTTTTCAAAAGTACAATTTTAACAATGAATTCAAACGCGTTTTGTCTTATTCATTAAGGGTATCATTGATATTTTTTATTTTTATATGATATTGAAACTCAATCTATTAATTAAGTGATAATTGATACTTATTATTTTAGGTGATATTGAAGTTTAAATTATAAATTAAATAATATTTATCACAAAATTAAGGGAGAATAGTGAAAAAAGTTACCGATTCACTATCTTGCCTTTACAAAATGGAAGGAGGTGCTGCATCATGTTATGGAACCCGCTAATAAGACTTTTCTATTGTTCTTAAAATATATTTTAAATAAATGACAAAATATATTCATCAATTTTGTTTACAATATATAAGTACATACATATTTGGTTCAATTTACAAATTACTTATAACAAACAATACCAAATGTATCTTTATATATTAAAATAATCAGTGTTTTAATTTGAATATATTTTTATAATTTTTAATAAATATTTCCTAGAAACAAAATTGATGCATCGAACATTCCTTATAAGTTTTTGCTTCATAAATAAAATTGAATTACAAAAAAATATAATCAATATCACAAATATAAATACCAAAGCACAGCGTCTTCAGTTTTTTATTTGTTTTAGGAAGTATTAAATAATTTCAATTTTTGTTCCCAGTAAATTAGAAAGTCATTAAACAAAGCAAGTTCTCACTTTTCCCCAGGATAAAAACAAGCAGCACATGCGAGCATCTTCACATCCAAAAACTCAGTTTCTGCTATCGTAATTATCATTCAAACCACCATCTTCAACCATGGCCGATGCAATTGTTTCCGTTGTCCTGGAACAATTGGCTTCAATCACTCATCACAGGTTCGAGAAGAAGTTTACCACTCGTGCGTGGTGTCAGCAAAGAAGTGGAAAGGATGACTAGCAACTTCCAAGCCATTCAAGCTGTGCTCGTTGGATGCAGATCTAAGGCAAGTGAAGGAGGCAACTGTCAGACTCTGGCTAGATAAGCTCAAAGCTGTATCCTATGATGCAGAAAACGTGTTGGATAAATGGAACACTTCCAAGCTGAAACTGCAAATTGAGAGAGCTGAAAATGCTCTTTCTCTTAAGAAGAAGGTATGTTCCTTCTTTCTCTCTCCTTGCTTTTGGTTTAAGCAAGTTGTTTTGCACCGTGACATAGCTCTTAAAATAAAAGAAGTCACCGATAGGCTAGATGATATTGCTAAGAAAAAGATAGATATCATTTTTCAAATAGGAATGTTGAACTACCTCAACGAGTAGAAAGTATCTCGTTTATTGAAGAGTCCGAGATATATGGTCGAGATAAGGAAAAAGATATTTTGATAAGCAAGTTGTTGTGCGGAGAGTAGTGATGAAATAAGGGGCATCCATACCATCTCTCTTGTAGGGATAGGGAGGAATGGGGAAACAACTCTCGCTCAACTTGTTTATAACATGATGAGATAAGCAAGAATTTTGAGAAAAGAATTTGGGTATGTGTGTCAGATCCTTTTGATGTTGTTTAAGGATTGCTAAAGCAATTGCTGTGGCTCTAGAATGGCCAGCCCTATGATTTAGTTAATTTGGAATCTTGTGTACAAAGGATTTGTCAATCCATTAGAGGGAAAAAATTTCTTCTTATATTGGATGACATGTGGACAGAAGACTACGAGGAATGGAAACCATTGCACCATTGTTTAAGAACTGGTCTTCATGGTAGTAGAATTCTGGTTACCACACGTAAGCAAGCAGTTGCTCGTATGATGGAATCAATTGATGTTATCCCAATTAAGGAGTTATCTGAAGAGCATTGTTGGTTGATGTTCAAGTCATTAGCATTTTCTGGTAGGTCTGAATGGAGTGTAGAGAACTAGAAAATGTTGGTAAGGAAATTATGAGTAAGGCAAGGGTTTACCTCTTGCAGCAAAGACTATGGGGAGTCTCCTGCGGTATAAGGAAACTAGTAATGAATGGAAAACTATCTTAGATAGTGAGGTGTGGAAACTTGAAGAGTTTGAGAAAGACATTTTTCGTCCCTTTGATGCTTAGTTATCATAATTGCCTCCTATAGTTAAAAATGTTTCTCATATTGTGCCAGTTTTCCAAAGGATTACCAATTAGTTAAGAAGGAGTTAATTAGTTGTGGATGGCTCATGGTTATTAGAATTTAGAAGGAAATAAGGACATGGAGATGATAGGTGAAAAATATTTTAACATTTTAGGCGGCACATTCCTTTTTCCAAGAGTTATAAAAGATGATATTGGTAATATTGTAGCGTGTAAGATGCATGATATAGTACATGACTTTGCTCAATTTCTCACAAAGGAATAATTGTTTGGCATTGATTGACAAAGATTTTGGAGAATCAAGTATTAACATTTCATTTGAGAAAGTTCATCATTTCATGTTAATGGTTGACAAAATAGTTCATTTCCTATCTACATTCGCCAATATTAAACAATTGCGGAGTCTCTTGTTTAAATTTGAGCTTGGCATGCATTCAATTGATGGAGCCTTGCTTGATTTCTTGTGTCAAAATACATGCTTACAGGCATTAGCCTGAGCGGTATTGCAAGTTTGATATGATGAGTGGTAATTGTAAAACATGTATCTAAGATGAGATTTGAAAAACTTCCAAGGGAGATAGGAAAGCTAATACATTTGAGGGTACCTGACTTACGTATAATGTGGGGTTAGAAATGTTACCAGAAGCATTATGTGAATTATATAATTTGCAAACCTTGATTATTTCTCACTCTAAAATCTTCAAGAACTACCTCAGGGGATAAGAAAGTTAATCAACCTAAGACATTTAGTAAACGACTGTACTACTCTCTACGATATATGCCAAAAGGACTCGAGAACTTAACATGTCTTCGTACATTAAGTGAATTCCATGTGAGTAAGGGTAATTATGGTAACAAAGCATCTTCACTTGAATGTTTAAATAAATTTCACCACCTCCAAGGAAGTTTTAAAATAAATGGTTTGGGAAATATGACAAATGAGAGAAAAGTTTGCAAAATAGAACTTGAAAATAAGATAAACATTAGTTCATTGGGATTCAACTTTAGTGGGTCCAATTCGTTCAACAATGAAGCAATTCTTGAAGCATTACAACCTCCTCCAATACTTGCAAGGGTTAATGATATCAACCTACATAGGCAATGTGGTGTTACCTAATTGGATCATGTTATTAACCAATTTGAGAAGATTAAGTCTGGTTGAATGGATCAAGTGTGAGCAATGCCTTCATTGAAAAAATTGTCATCCCTTGAATCACTTCTAATACGTAGCATGAAGAGAGTAAAACGAGTGAGTAATGAAGTACTGGGATTAGAAAGTGATGACATTACTTCTCTTCATTAGTTACTATTTTTCCCCAATTTGAAAACTCTCTGGTTTTCGGAGATGGAGGAATGGGAAGAGTGGGATTTTGGGACTAAGTATCTAATGTAAAAGTCATGCCATCTCTTCATTATTGGGAATTCGTAAGTGCCCCAAATTAAAGGAAATTGCCAAAGCAGATTCTTCAAATGCATCGCTACAAGCATTAAAGATAGATAAGTGTTCTATCTTATCGAAACGGTTATAGAAAGGGAACAGGAGAGAATTGGTCTGACATCTCTCACATCTCTAATATCCAAATTGATCGTGGTACATGCAAAGAGATAGCGTTGAAGGCTACAAGGCTTGAGACAAGCATATATCTACTTCAGGTACTTTCTTCTTCTCTTCTTTTCACTTCAATGTTTTTATTATATTGATATGTTTTCACTTATTGGAAACAGTAAGTTAATTTTAAATTAATTAATTGGTCATCGGTATTTGAATAAGTTTCAAATTAGGTCTTTAAAAGCTTACATTTTTCCGTACAACCAGTTTTTTAAGGGAAATCAAATTGTCATGCCAAGAGCCTTGAGAGGAAAGGTAAGAAGAATGCTCCATCCATAATTTAGGCATTTTGAGTTGGTGATGTGTCCTTGATGTTTGTAAATTGCCAGGTTATGCATTGTAAGGAGAGGTATATTTCTTATCTTTATGTTGGGGTTTTATTGCATAAGAATAGGCAAGAAAAAGAAGGAGGTGCAATGCACTCAATATTTTGTTCTGATGTGATGAGAAGAGGCAAAGTTTCAATGAGTATGCTTTTGTGAATTCAAATGTTGTAACATTGAAGAGGATTCCCCTATTCGAAGGTTGTTCACACCCACTTGTAGCACCCCAAGTCTCCTCCTCTCAACATGCGATGCTGGGTGGGCGACACTAATCTGTTCTAAGTGGCATCAACATGGGCTCTTCTCACGTTATGGTATAACAAAGTCAAAATAGAGTAGTCACTGACTTGAATTTATAGGCTTTTCTTGGAGTATGTCACAGTAGAGGCTGTGTACTCTCGTTGTTTTGAAGTTATATATGTTTGTAAAATAATTAGGATTATATATCTCCAAAGGACGTGTTGGACGGCATGTAGATTTGAAGAGTCATGATGTTTGTTTTCATTGTTTAGACTATTGGTTTTAAACTTTTGGGTACAAGAATACAACAGAAGTTAGTTTCCTTTTGCAAGAAGTTAGTTTCCTTTCTCAAGGGACTTTAATTGCATAGTCTGATAGGTGAACTAGCCAAGATATGTCCAACGGTAGAATTAAATAAGAAGATTGCACAATCAATAATTTCATTCTGATGTTACCAGAGGAGACAGAGTTCCTATTGGTATGCTTCTATGCATTCTAGCATTAGAGGCCAAAAGTGGCTTTTCCTGTTCTTGAGGTTGTTCATGTTCACTTGTTCCACTTTGAGTCTCTTCCCTTAATATATACTTGCTCAACACAAATCTTGTTTTCAGTGGCATTGACATGAACTTTCATCGATATGGTATAACATAACTGAAGGTAAAGTAGAAATTATCTTTAATTTTTTTTTTTTTTTTTTTTTTATTGGGTAAATATTGCAGGCTAGTTTTCTATTTCTTTATTTGCTTATACAATATTTTCCATGGATGATGTCAGAGGTTGTGGATATTATCATTAAAGATTAATTCACTTCAAAGATAAAAAAATTCAATGATTCAATGTCAAGTGACAAGGAAGAGGCTTCAGGTGTGGCTTGATGACTCAAATCTTTGACAGTTCCATTCTATTTCTTCTTTTGTGTTTTTTCATAATTTTTCTGATTAAAGCTTCCTTATTCTGATAACATTTAGGCATTTTGTTGCATGCCATTGTTATTGTTTGTATATAAACAAAGAGATTGTCATTGAACTTCCTATTGGTTCAGCGAACATCTATCTGCAAGTATTTGCTACATTTCTTAGTACCTTATTATTATATTTAAATCTATCAATATTTATATTTTATAAGGATAAAGCCAGATCAAATTTCTTGTAAATTGGAACTTAATTAAATATACTAATTTTAATGTTACATTTACAACCCATTTGAAGCAAGAACATGGTTCACTATATACTTTGACATTGGCACGTGAATTATGAACCAAGTACTTGGCCCTAGACATAACATCCAATGTTTCCTTTGTACTTTGCATTAATTCAAACGTGTTTGCTGATTATTAAAATTTAATGTTGTACATGATTTTTTTTTTCAAACTTGTATGCGTCGATATTTGATTTGAGAAGCTAACATGTAAATTTCTTGTCGAATGTCTTTGGTCGTTGGCGGTTTGTGGGATGCACAAGAGATAGAAGAGTGAGATATGATTCAGAAGAAGGGATTCTCTAGAGTGAGATATGATTTAGAAGAAGGGATTCTCTGTGGATGGAAAATCAGAAATTTCTTTTGGTTAGAATCAATTATGGATCTTTAAGAGGTGAGGAATGAATTATACATTGATTATGACCATTGCAGTAGAAAAAAACAAAAGATCAAGTAATTCCATAAGATATGATTATGCTAATCTTATTGCTTTATGTTCTTTCAGATTCTCTCTTAAGATTTATAAGGCATTAGGTAATTATTTTTCATATCTATTAGTGCCAATCAAAGACTCCAACAACAATATTTAGGGAATTAAAATGCTGTGTACCCTATTTAGTAGTAATGGCATGTCATGCTAAATTGGGTAAATGGCCTTTAGTATCCTAGTTATATGATTTTTCTATCTTAAAATATATTTAGATAGTAGTTTTTGACTACTCTTCATAATTCTTTTTGTTTTTTTGGAGTTTTCTATGCAAAACTATCATTTTCCTATCTTTGGACATTGTTTGCATTGGAGAAACGCCTTTCAAGGTGAATCAATGGCCTTACCTAGATGCAATGTGAAAAAGGTTAAAAAAATTAATGTTCAAGATTTAGCATGTTTAATTGGATTTCAGATGCATATAAAAAACTGTTGTGCTTGGTGTTTGGCAGCATTTTTGTCAAGTGAACAGCACAAGATGTGCCCATAGGAAGGATGGAAAAAGAAGCTGGATGATGTTGCGGGTAGACAAAAGGTGTGATTTAGTTGGAGGGAATTTGGCACAGTTGGCTCATAACAATGGGTGGGCTGCTATCGTAGTGAATGGATGCATGAGAGATGTAGACGGGATTAATGCTGCACATTGCTAGAGACTTCATTCATGATGGGAGTGGTTGTGAGGCAGCCTAAGCCTTGGCATTCTTGTTTCTAACATAGAGCTGAGTGTTAACCCGCCGGTTGAAGCCTACAGTTATGTTGTAAGAAAATCATATTTAATTAACTAATTTTGGACTTTTGGTCTTCTGTTTTAATCCCTTAAGGTGATCATGGTTTCACTATGATATGCCCACAGGAGGCAGAGCAGCAAAAGGTATGATTGAATTCAAACGTGAGAGCCATGAAGAGGTTTTACTTGTTCCAAGGTTGTTGATGCTAGTCCTCCCTCAGTAGATGCTGGATCAGCACAGTTTGTTCTGAGTGGCATGGTAGTGGACTTCTCTCGAAGGTATATTATAGTGTTGATGTAGAGTAGTAACTATCTTTAATGTTAATGCGGTGTAAAGACTATGGGCCATGTTCCTAATTATCACCTTCTAAGAGAGTGAATGTTCTTGGTTGAATGTTGAATGTTGAATGTTGAATACAAGAGAGCGAAGAGTATGCCATGTTACTTTCAACCAAGAACATGGCCTATAGTCTTTACACTCTGCTCAGACTTCTAATTATCAGCACAGTTCGTTCTGAGTAGGCCATGCTACTTTCAGATTTCTTACTAAGAGTATGTGACAGCTTATGGATCTTTGTCTTTATCTTTTTTTTTTATTATTTTTTTTGTGTAAAGCCTCTTGATTCTGATAACTTTTCATTTATAATCAGTGTGTCATTGTTTTCTTCCTTATAGTCTATAATATGTATAGAATATGAACCATGTTAAATTGATCAACTTTTGTAGACTTCAGCAAAAGCTTAATGTCAAAAACTTGGAATTTTGACTTTTTTCCAGATTTATGTGTGTGGAAAATCAAATAGGTAATTGGTTGTAGAGATCTTATCCAATTGTCTATCATTATCAAGTGTGCTTGTTGTTTATTTTTATTTAGAAGTAATTGCACAATACCACCCCGAGGTTTGTCAAAAAACAAACGAAAATATATTTATCAGTTTATTACACCAAGCTCCCACACCATTAGTCAGTTTCCGTCAACTTTAACAGTTGACCAAGATTTTTGATCAAATGACCATTTTACCCACAAATAAGAAAAAATCCTTAAGAAAAAAAATCCTAAAACTCATTACCAATAATATGTAAAAAATAAAATTTTCCAAAAATCATCAAAATAAAAATAAAAAATGAAAAATAATAAAAATTAAAAGAAGAAAAATATTTTGAAAAAAAAAAATGTAATTTTTAAAATACAATCACAATCCTTTTAATTAATTTTATTCAATCAAACCAAATCAATCTAAAATTCAGTTAAATCAATCCAAAAATTAAAAGATTTGCAGACTAACCATAAGATTCACCAGCAAACACCAAACTCAAATATGCTTTTCAATTCGATTTTTCAACCAAAACTTTACACAACCCAAATCATCTACACAACAATTATAACCATGTTCTCAGTTTCAAAAAAAAAAAGTCAAAATAAACTCAGATCATCGTCACCATCAAAACAAACACATACATCATCATCATCATCACCACCACCATCAAACACCTGAGACATTTTAGTCTCCTGTTCATCTTCAACATTAAACACATACACTGCCAAAGCAACCCAGACCTATCATCTTCGAACGAACCCACGAGAGAGACTTAGATTTCTGGTTTCCATTGTGCGATAGAGACCCAGAAATCTAGACCTTCCTCGCGGTGACAGAGTTGGAGGAGATGCTGGTTCACTCTGCAACGACAGAGTTGGAGGGCGGGGAGAGCAGGGAGAAGGGAAGAGCAGAGGAGAGAGACAGATCAGACGAATGAGAAGGGAAGGAGGAATGGTGATAGAGTTTGGTTTGTGATGCACTTGGACACCGTTCGTGAAGGTGGCGCCGACGACGAGGAAAATGGTGGGAGAGAGAGAGAGAGGAGAGGAGAGAGAGAGATATGATGATGATGATGATGATGACTTAGGGGTATAATGGACCAAAATGCGCTTCATAGAGAGAGAGAGAGAGAGAGAGAGGATGATGATGATGACTTAGGGGTGTAATTGACCAAAATGCCCTTTAGAGAGAGAGAGAGAGAGAGAGAGAGAGAGAGAGAGAGATGATGATGTGATGATGATGACTTAGGGGGTATAATGGACCAAAATGCCCTTCACTTAGTTAACATTGACAAAAGTCAACGTTAGGTGTGGGGGTTTGGTGAAATAAAATAATAAATATGTTTCCCTTTGTTTTTAGGCAAACCTGAGGGAAGTTTTGTACAATTACTTCTTTTATTTAATGTTGCTAGGATTATGTTTTATTTAAAAAGACACATAAATTTCTTATCAAATTGGCTTTGGTTGAATGTTGAATACAAGAGAGTGAAGAGTAGGACAAGTATTATAGATGGCAAAGAGTTTACAATCAAATACATAGTGCAAAGGATATTTCCTTCAAAAGAACTAGGTAATTGGCATATTTCCATCTTAACTGATCTTCTATCTATGTTCTATATTATTCAAATTAAGTTGTCACATTGGTCTTGAGGTTCATGGCAGCTGGAGTAGTCGAGAAGATTTTTGTAGGCCATTTGGCTTTTTACTTCAAGGATACAAGTAAAAAGTTTTGCGGGCATACACCCTTTTATGTAGTTTGCTCTTTTTGCAGCTGCTACGCTTGATTTGAATATTTGACATCACCAAATTATGTGATTATTTAATTTTAATTCCTAATTTTAGAATTTATATTTTATTACTTTGTCTTTGATTGGGTACGGTCTTTCAAGTGCTAGGTAAGTGGACAAAATCATTTAATTGGAATGCTATTCTACAACGACTAGATTAACATTAGAAAGGAATTTAGTTTTTGCTAGGTAAGTGGACAAAATCATTTAATTGGAATGCTATTCTACAACAACTAGATTAGTATCAGAAAGGAATTTATATTTGTTGAAAGGAATAAAATTAGATCAAGTTAGTCTTTTTAGATATGGTGTGCGATGATCTTATTAGTTTGTTTCCATTTAAATTTTCATATATGAATATGTGAAAGCTAATTAAATCTATTTCTCTTTTTTAATATTTCAGTGTCCTCAATTCATTTTGCCATTGATTAATCGATGATTATCAATATGTTATCTTGTATGGCTCAAAGAATCAATTTCAAATCATTTTGTATGATATTAAATTAGGCAAGTGGTCTTGACTTTATCTATCATATCAAGAGGTATATCTACTTGTTTTTTCTTGTCATAATCTTAATTTTGTTCTGATTTTTTGAAATCATATTCAATTATTGTCAGATTTATCTATCCCAAGAAGAGTTATTGGGTTCTAAAGACACATTAAACTATTTATTTCTCAAGTAAGTTTTTTCAAATATGGTTTGTGGTGATCTTATTACTTTCTTTCTTTTAAGAACGTTTCCTAAGAATATGTAATACTTGAGCAGCATCCTTCTTCCACTTCCAGCTAGTTGATTTTGTCATTGAAGAATGAGCTGTCAAGTGATCAATGCTTATCAGAATATTGGATACTATTGTCTTATATGACTTGAAAAATCAATGTCAAATGATGGTGTCTGACATCAAACTATAAGAGATCTTGAATATGTTATTTTGTTTTCTGTTATAAGGTTTTTGACAAGCTGTGTTTCATTCTGTATGTTTGATAAATACTACTTTATTTTTTGTCAAGTGATTTTGTACCACCTGCTTGATTTGTGTTATTTCAAATAACATATCCAGTTATCCGTAATGCACACTTTTAGCTTTGAGTGCCACTGATGGTCTTATGACAAATTATACACAACCTTCACAGTATGCCCCGTTAATGGTAGACATGATTAAATACCATTCCGTGTAAGTTCCTTCCTGACTAGAAACAATGCAATTGTTGTATTCTTTTTATCAATTGTTGTTTATGTGTGCAAAACTAAAACAAAGAAACCAGTCATATTAGTGTCTCTACTCATACGGTATGTAGTGCCAAAACAATGCTTAAATTTGATTAATATGCACCATTATTTGAAGTCTCAAATATCATTGACCAATTTCCCTTGAATCAAAAACTTCTGCCTATGTTCATTGTCTTATCCTCTATCCATACACTCTTATCATTTCAATTGTACTTGTTAATAATATATGCGAGTTTTTCGAAGCAATGGCTTTAGTGGCTTATGGCAAATGGCGGAAATGAAAATTTTCCAATAGCATGTTTTGCTTGATCACCTTTGACTTTTAATCTAGTTGTCTACCTTGATGATATAATTAATTTATTTTTTATATTGAATAGCTAATTTAAATGTTGAGTAAGTGAGCAAAATCTTTTAGTTGAAAAGTGATTTAACATCTTTTCAGAGGTAGTGCAACATTTGACAAGGTTAGGTTTTTTAAATAGATGGCATTATATAAGTAAACCAAATAAGACCAAGTCCTTGATATATGTTGTGTGAACTTGACCTTAATAAATTGGTATATGTGTTCCCTAGTGTGGAATTTGTCACTGAAGATGCATGGTTAGAAAATTAATGACTATCAAAATTGTACACAATATCATTCGAAACAACTTGAAGCATCAGTGTCAAATGTAGGTGCATATAGATAAACTAGGCTAATAGCTTGCAATATATCTTAATTGATTTTCTAACATAAGGTGATTATGGAATTTTTGACTATTTATGTTTTGTTTTGTTTTAATTCCCTACTTATTTGCCTATACAGAGCTTCACCATGGCAGTTTTAGGGCAGACATCAAAGTCCAATTGGGGATCTCAATTCAGGATTAATAAAATTTTCATCTCTAGCCAAGAAAGGTGAAGGACATCGTCCTCTTGATCTATAGTGGATATTTTTAAGTAATTAGTAGTATCTTATTGATAATTGAAATTCAATGGAGGAAACTAGCTATGTGTTATTGAAAGCATTAATTACATGCCTCTGAATGTTAAAATCAATCTCCATACAAAACTTCCTTTTGTCTTGTGTAAAAAATGAAGGCATCAAATTTAAATATAGGTGAATTTTTAATAAGGAAGCAAGTTTTGTTCCAAGATGTTTTGTCAAGAAAGGTTAAGGACAATATTTGTTGATTGAAATTTTGTAGACTTGGGCCCTTTGCAACTTTTGATTGATAACAAAAAACACAATTTTGGTAACTTTGACCATAACATAGTTGCAATGTTGTGGACATGGTTCTCAATGTTTAAAATTGTATTAATAATATTATCAAAAAAAAAATTGTATTAATAATTGTTGGGTTTAACTATCTCAGGAAGAGTTAAAACTTGTAAATTTTCTTGTCTATTTGACTTAGGTTTTGTTGCTTGAGAAGAGGCCAAAAAATGAGATTGGTTGTGACTAGCGGGAAGTCATAGTAGTGTGGATGATGAAAAATGAACAACACCTCAATTATATGTGAAACAATGGGATGCTGATGACCGACAAGTTGTATTATTAGCGGTATGTATTTTCATTTGTTGATAATGAATGTTTAAATTTAAATAATTTCATTAGCATGTCATCAAATGTTATACTAAACATATGCTTAATTGTTGAAGGCATGGGTAGATTTTTCATCCGGAAGGTCCATGCGATGGACAGGTTCTTCATTCTCAAGATATCTATGCTACAGGCCGCCAAGATGCTTTTGGAAACAAGCTAATTCAAATACAGGTCTCGTACACAATTTTGTTTCCTTTAGTGTTGGATGTTTTTAACGAGTGATATGCTTAAATTGATTCTAAATTTCTTGTTCAGGCTTGATTGTATATTTTCAACCTTTTATGTCATCTGAAATGAAAGAACTTCAAATAGCATTGTCAAATAGGGAGACACGAGCACAAGATATAGTAACCAAGTAAAAAGACCACCGGTAGCATAGAACATAGACCAAACAGTGTAGTCTGTTTGGTCTGCTCATATAATGGGCTTACACCAAATAAGACTTTTGAACCCGAAGTTGCAACTTTTGAGTGAGGGGGAAAAAAAAAAGAAACAAAGAAAAAAAGGGAAAGTGGTTTTAGGGTTTCTTGTTTGAAGATCATATGGCTAAACTTTGTCAAATTTAGCCCAAATTTCAATGGGAGAATCCTTGCAAGAAACTCTACAAATCTACTAGTTGGATTTTCCAATTATCCTCTTATGGTGTTATCTTGAGATGCCCACTTGGTGAGACCTAACCTTTGTCTTGTTAGAATCCATCTGTTTAGATGAAGAATAAGGTGTTGTTGAGCCAAAAATATTTCTTTTTGATGTTATTATAAGCCTTTAGTTATTCTAGAGAGAACCTATTGTTATTTTATTGGAAATAGTGGAAGATTTTTAAGTCAACTATGGTCGCCGTGGTTTTTCTCATATTGGGTTTTCCACGTAAAAATTCGATGTCTCACTTTGTGATTCATTTACTATTTTAGTGCTTTGATGCTTTGGTTGATTTATTGTTATGTTGTATATTTGATGTGAATCCTATTTTAGACACACAATGAGAGAAGATTCATTTGTTGTGTTTTATCTAGGGGTGGGCCAAAAAAGGGGAACCAACCTGACACGAAAAAGTCGGTTTTCAATTAGTGTTACGGTCATGTCGGTTTTCATTGACAAAAACCTACTCTAATTGGTTTTAAGTCAGTTTTTGGTTTGAAAAACTGAAACTGATCAAAAATCGACTTAAAAGAATTAATATATATAAACATATATAAAAACCTAACACTCATAAATTCTCTCACTCTTTACCCTAGCCGCCACCCCTCTTAATCAATTTCTTTGTCTCTCTTTCATAGGCTAGTAGTTTCTTTGTCCACCTAACACCATGCCTCTCTCTCTCTCCTCACCACTCATTCCACCATTACCTTACCTCACATGCTTCTTCGCCATTTGTACCTATATTGCTGCCTCTATGGTTTTTTTTTTTTTATTTTATATTTTGTTTTTTTTTTTTTTTTTGTCTTTAAGACCAACTATGGTTACTATTTATTTTTCTACATTTCTTTGTTACTTATTATATTTAAATCTATCAATATTTATATTTTATAAGGATAAAGCCAGATCAAATTTCCTGTAAATTGGAACTTAATTAAATATTAATTTTAATGTTACATTCACAACCCATTTGAAGCAAGAACATGGTTCACTATACTTTGACATTGGCACATGAATTATGAACCAAGTACTTGGCCCTAGACATAACATCCAATGTTTCCTTTGTACTTTGCATTAATTCAAACGTGTTTGCTGATTATTAAAATTTAATGTTGTACACGATTTTTTTTTTCAAACTTGTATGCGTCGATATCTGATTTGAGAAGCTAACATGTAAATTTCTTGTCAAATGTCTTTGGTTGTTGGCGGTTTGTGGGATGCACAAGAGATAGAAGAGTGAGATATGATTCAGAAGAAGGGATTCTCTAGAGTGAGATATGATTCAGAAGAAGGGATTCTCTATGGATGGAAAATCAGAAATTTCTTTTGGTTAGAATTAATTATGGATCTTTAAGAGGTGAGGAATGAATTATACATTGATTATGACCATTGCAGTAGAAAAAAAACAAAAGATCAAGTAATTCCATAAGATATGATTATGCTAATCTTATTGCTTTATGTTCTTTCAGATTCTCTCTTAAGATTTATAAGGCATTAGGTAATTATATTTTCATATATATTAGTGCCAATCAAGGACTCCAACAACAACATTTAGGGGATTAAAATGCTTTGTATCCTATTTAGTAGTAATAGCATGTCATACTAAATTGGGTAAATGGCTTTTAGTATCCTAGTTATATGATTTTTCTATCTTAAAATATGTTTTAGAGTTTTTGACTACTCTTCATAATTCCTTTTTTTTTTTTTTGGAGTTTTCTATGCAAAGCTATCATTTTCCTATCTTTGGACGTTGTTTGCATTGGAGAAACGCCTTTCAAGGTGAATCAATGGCCTTACCTAGATGCAATGTGAAAAAAGGTTAAAAAATTAATGTTCAAGATTTAGCATGTTTAATTGGATTTCAGATGCATGTAAAAATGTTGTGCTTGGTGTTTGGCAGCATTTTTGTCAAGTGAACAGCACAAGATGTGCCCATAGGAAGGTTGGAAAAAGAAGCTAGATGATGTTGCGGGTAGACAAAAGGTGTGATTTAGTTGGAGGGAATTTGGCATAGTTGGCTCATAACAACGGGTGGGCTGCTATCGTAGTGAATGGATGCATGAGAGATGTAGACGGGATTAATGCTGCACATTGCTAGAGACTTCATTCATGATGGGAGTGGTTGTGAGGCAGCCTAAGCCTTGGCATTCTTGTTTCTAACATAGAGCTGAGTGTTAACCCGCCGGTTGAAGCCTACAGTTATGTTGTAAGAAAATCATATTTAATTAACTAATTTTGGACTTTTGGTCTTCTGTTTTAATCCCTTAAGGTGATCATGGTTTCACTATGATATGCCCACAGGAGGCAGAGCAGCAAAAGGTATGACTGAATTCAAACGTGAGAGCCATGAAGAGGTTTTACTTGTTCCAAGGTTGTTGATGCTAGTCCTCCCTCAGTAGATGCTATCAGCACAGTTTGTTCTGAGTGGCATGGTAGTGGACTTCTCTCGAAGGTATTTATTATAGTGTTGATGTAGAGTAGTAACTATCTTTAATTTTAATGCGGTGTAAAGACTATGGGCCATGTTCCTAATTATCACCTTCTAAGAGAGTGAATGTTCTTGGTTGAATGTTGAATGTTGAATACAAGAGAGTGAAAAGTAGGCCATGTTACTTTCAACCAAGAACATGACCTATAGTCTTTACACTCTGCTCAGACTTCTAATTATCAGCACAGTTCGTTCTGAGTAGGCCATGCTACTTTCAGATTTCTTACTAAGAGTATGTGACAGCTTATGGATCTTTGTCTTTTTCTTTTTTATAAATTTTTTTGTGTAAAGCCTCTTGATTCTGATAACTTTTCATTTATAATCAGTGTGTCATTGTTTTCTTCCTTATAGTCTATAATGTATAGAATATGAACCATATTAAATTGATCAACTTTTGTAGACTTCAGCAAAAGCTTAATGTCAAAAACTTGGAATTTTGACTTTTTTCTAGACTTGTGTGTGTGGAAAATCAATTAGGTAATTGGTTGTAGAGATCTTATCCAATTGTCTATCATTATCAAGTGTGCTTGTTGATTATTTTTATTTAACGTTGCTAGGATTATGTTTTATTTAAAAAGACGCATAAATTTCTTATCAAATTGGCTTTGGTTGAATGTTGAATACGAGAGAATGAAGAGTAGGACAAGTATTATAGATGGCGAAGAGTTTACAATTAAATACATAGTGCAAAGGATTATTTCCTTCAAAAAAACTAGGTAATTGGCATATTTCCATCTTATCTGACTTCTATCTATGTTCTATAGTATTTCAAATCAAGTTGTCACATTGGTCTTGAGGTTCATGGTAGCTGGAGTAGTCGAGAAGGTTTTTCCAGGCCATTTGGCTTTTTACTTCAAGGATACAAGTAAAAAGTTTTGTAGGCATACACCCTTTTACGTAGTTTGCTCTTTTTGTAGCTGCTACGCTTGATTTGAATGTTTGACATCACTAAATTATGTGATTATTTAATTTTTTTCCTAATTTTAGAATTTATATTTTATTACTTTATCTTTGATTGGGTATGGTCTTTTCAGTGCTAGGTAAGTGGACAAAATCATTTAATTGGAATGCTATTCTACAACGACTAGATTAGCATTAGAAAGGAATTTAGTATTTTTGCTAGGTAAGTGGACAAAATCATTTAATTGGAATGCTATTCTACAACAACTAGATTAGTATTAGAAAGGAATTTAGTATTTGTTGAAAGGAATAAAATTAGATCAAGTTAGTCTTTTTAGATATGGTGTGCGATGATCTTATTAGTTTGTTTCCATTTAAATTTTCATATATGAATATGTGAAAGCTAATTAAATCTATTTCTCTTTTTAATATTTCAGTGTCATCAATTCATTTTGCCATTGATTGATCGATGATATCAATATGTTATCTTGCATGGCTCAAAGAATCAATTTCAAATCATTTTGTATGATATTAAATTAGGCAAGTGGTCTTGACTTTATCCATCATAACAAGAGGTATATCTACTTGTTTTTCTTGTCATAATCTTAATTTTGTTCTGATTTTTTGAAATCATATTCAATTATTGTCAGATTTATCTATCCCAAGGAGAGGTATTGGGTTCTAAAGACACATTGAACTATTTATTTCTCAAGTAAGTTTTTTCAAATATGGTTTGTGGTGATCTTATTACTTTCTTTCTTTTAAGAACTTTTCCTAAGAATATGTAATACTTGAGCAGCATCCTTCTTCCACTTCCAGCTAGTTGATTTTGTCATTGAAGAATGAGCTGTCAAGTGATCAATGCTTATCAGAATATTGGATACTATTGTCTTATATGACTTGAAAAATCAATGTCAAATGATGGTATCTGACATCAAACTATAAGAGATCTTGAATATGTTATTTTGTTTTCTGTTATAAGGTTTTTGACAAGTTGTTTTCATTCTGTATGTTTAATAAATACTACTTTATTTTTTGTCAAGTGATTTTGTACCACCTGCTTGATTTGTGTTATTTCAAATAACATATCCAATTATCTGTAATGCACAATTTTAGCTTTGAGCGCCACTGATGGTCTTATGACAAGTTATACACAACCTTCACAGTATGCCCCGTTAATGGTAGACATGATTAAATACCATTCCGTGTAAGTTCCTTCCTGACTAGAAACAATGCAATTGTTGTATTCTTTTTATCAATTGTTGTTTATGTGTGCAAAACTAAAACAAGGAAACCAGTCACATTATGTCTCCTACTCATACGGTATGTAGTGCCAAAACAATGCTTAAATTTGATTAATATGCACCATTATTTGAAGTCTCAAATATCATTGACAAGTTTCCCTTAAATCAAAAACTTCTGCCTATGTTCATTGTCTTACCCTCTATCCATACACTCTATCATTTCAATTGTACTTGTTAATAATATGTGAGTTTTTCGAAGCAATGGCTTTAGTGGCTTATGGCAAATGGAGGAAATGAAATTTTTCCAATAGCATGTTTTGCTTGATCACCTTTGACTTCTAATCTAGTTGTCTACCTTGATGATATGATTAATTAATTTTTTATATTGAATATCTAATTTAAATGTTGAGTAAGTGAGCAAAATCTTTTAGTTGAAAAGTGATTTAACATCTTTTCAGAGGCAGTGCAACATTTGACAAGGTTAGGTTTTTTAAATAGATGTGATTATATAAGTAAACCAAATAAGACCAAGTCCTTGATGTATGGTGTGTGAACTTGACCTTAATAAATTGGTATCTGTGTTCGCTAGTGTGGAATTTGTCACTGAAGATGCATGGTTAGATAATTAATGACTATCAAAATTGTACACAATATCATTCGAAACAACTTGAAGCATCAATGTCAAATGTAGGTGCATATAAATAAACTAGGCTAATGGCTTGAAATATATCTTAATTGATTTTCTAACATAAGGTGATTATAGAATTTTTGACTATTTATGTTTTGTTCTGTTTTTAATTCCCTACTTATTTGCCTATACAGAGCTTCACCATGGCAGTTTTAGGGCAGACATCAAAGTCCAATTGGGGATCTCAATTCAGGATGAATAAAATTTTCATCTCTAGCCAAGAAAGGTGAAGGACATCATCCTCTTGATCTATAGTGGATATTTTTAAGTAATTAGTAGTATCTTATTGATAATTGAAATTCAATGGAGGAAACTAGCTATGTGCTATTGAAAGCATTAATTACATGCCTCTGAATGTTAAAATCAATCTCCATACAAAACTTCCTTTTGTCATGTGTAAAAAATGAAGGCCTCAATTTTAAATATAGGTGAATTTTTAATAAGGAAGCAAGTTTTGTTCCAAGATGCCTTGTCAAGAAAGGTTAAGGACAACATTTTGTTGATTGAAATTTTGTAGACTTGGGCCCTTTGCAACTTTTGATTGATAACAAAAAACACAATTTTGGTAACTTTGACCATAACATAGTTGCAATGTTGTGGACATGGTTCTCAATGTTTAAAATTGTATTAATAATATATCAAAAAAAAATTGTATTAATAATTATTGAGTTTAACTATCTCAATGAGAGTTAAAACATGTAAATTTTTTTGTCTATTTGACTTAGGTTTTGCTGCTTGAGAAGAGGCCAAAAAATGAGATTGGTTGTGAATAGCAGGAAGTCATTGTAGTGCGGTTGATAAAAAATGAACAACACCTCAATTATATGTGAAACAATGGGATGCTGATGACCTACAAGTTGTATTATTAGTGGTATGTATTTTCATTTGTTGATAATGAATGTTTAAATTTAAATTAATTCATTTAGCATGTCATCAAATGTTATACTAGACATATGCTTAATTGTTGAAGGCATAGGTAGATTTTTCATCCGGAAGGTCCATGCAATGCATAGGTTCTTCATTCTCAAGATATCTATGCTATAGGCCGCCAGATGCTTTGGAAACAAGCTAATTCAAATACAGGTCTCGTACACAATTTGTTTTCCTTTATGTTGGATGTTTTTTTACTAGTGATATGCTTAATTGATTCTAAATTTCTTGTTCAGGCTTGATTTTATATTTCAACCTTTTCTGTCATTTGAAATGAAAGAACTTCAATAGCAGTGTGAAATAAGGAGACACGAGCACAGGATATAGT